>JAUYWI010117527.1:0-21311 GCA_034780595.1 Parotoplana pacifica
CTTTCATTTTAATGCTTTAAATTATTTTTTTCATAATTTAAACTAGTGGTACGGTTTCTTTTGTTAAGGGGTGTATATATCTATGATCTCTATATTATTTAAATTTTTGTATTATATATAATTGAAAATAAATACAGGAAACAAATTTTTCATGTAATAGAAGGAGTTTTTATTTTGTTAAATATTATCACTGTAATAACTACTGATAATTATATATATATGTAGATTTATTTTATTAAATAAATGATACACTCAGTTACGTAGATAATTGTTCTCCATTGTCTCCAGATAAATATTGCAGCAACTTATGCATCAAGTGTATAAAAACATCCCCAATCTAGTGTTTTATTTAAAAGAATATTTCAAACTATTTATTTCAGTTTTATTTTAATGCTTTTGCATTATATTATTAGTTATCCTAAATGTAATCTAAAAAGAAATAGGCATACAGTAAACTCAAATTATAAACAAATATATTGTGGTATACCATAGTTATTGGCCCCATTATTGTTTCATTCTATTTGCATGATAAAATATTTAATGGAACACATTTCATTGCATAACAGATATTCAGTTATTTTAACAATTTTTTTTTATTAAGGGACAGTGTGCATGAAAACAAGCCATACGACGAAACTGTTGAAGTGCCTGATTCTGAAGATATAGTTACACCACGTCTTCCAAGCCAAGCTCGACTTCAGCAGCTACCAGCAGGCAAGTAATATTTCTTTTTCACAAGTCTACCTGTTACCAGAATATTCTTTATAAAAAACATTGCAGTATACAGTATCCATTATATTTAGGTCATTTAAATAAAAAATATTATCTAGACATAAACATATAGCTTGATTTAAATCAGGTTTATAAATTAAATTGCCAAATGATGTGAGACATTTATTAAAATCAATGTTAGAAAATTCTGAATCTATATATAGTTATTCAAATTTATTCAAATTTATCATACTTGTAAAGTTGTATTCCATAAACCAGCTGATAGTAGATAACATATTATTTTTTAAATAAATAAGTAACCCTATTCCAATAATATTACCAAAAACTTTAAAAAAATATGTTCTATAAATGTTTTGAGAATTTTATGTTAAAAAGTTTAATTATGACAAGAAATATTACAGTTTGGATAGCTAATAAAATACTTAATGTTTTGGGTTTCTATGTAAATTATGAAATCTTTTAGGTTTATAATTCAGTCAAAAAAGAACATATTTCTCTGTATCTTTGAATAGAAAATTCTAAATAATAATGAGAGTGTAAAGTTTGAAGGAAATAGGTACATCAAGACTCTGCCTGGGAATGTGAACCAGGTTATTTTGGTTATTAATTTTGTTTATTAAAATAATTTTTATTGGATTCTCTTATGTCTCTCACTACACAAATCCAAAGTTTTCTGCTTATGAGCCTGCTTTTTTATTTTAGTTTATGTATAATATGGAAAAGTGCAAGTGATTAATTTTTCAATCTTTCAAAACAATTGTAGAACCCTTTCTTGTATAATGGCTTTCTATGAAATACAGTAAATTTTAAATTTTAAATTATGATATCTTAGAAGACTGTTTTTGGTGTTAAAGTATGTGGAGTTAGTATTCATTTCTATGTAATCTTCCATGTTTTCATTTTCAATAAGTAGTGTAGACCTTATTGAGTCAGTAAATTATTAATTTATTTTCAAATTGATTTAACTAAAAAATGGTTAGCTCAATGTACATAGTTGTTGGATGCTAATTATATTAGGAAAATTTTGTTAATGTTATTTACCATTCTAAGTATGTATATTATGAAAATATTCAAGTCAAGTTACAAACCATTTTATATTTCCAGCTCTCTACCATGTATATTTATTTTTCCATGCATTCTATCTTTAATTTTCGCATTTCATCATATCACCAATAAATCTGAAACCTGTTTCTTTATCTTTATGATTCTACACCACTATTCTAACTTATCTTTTTGGTTAGTCTCTTTGTTTTCCTTAAGAAAATACACAAATTAGCAAGCAGTTCCAAAAGAATTTCAAAACATAACTAGTAGCCTAAATAATTAGCCAAAGTAATATGCTAAATTTCAGGTAGTTCCAAGAGCCTTTATTTTAATAAAAGTTAACTAAAATGTTGTTTTGTTTCAACAGGAATGGATTCTGATAATGAAGATGATTGTGAGTTGTAAAACTTAGATTTAGGAATTTAATGTGCAAAGTAATTTACTGGACACATAAACAAATTATGTACGTTATGGGTAGTATGCTTTATCATTTCATTATTTTAAAATTTGGCTTCATTAAAAAATGATTGAATGATAAAATTTATCAAAAATTTTAGTTGATAGTAAAAATTATCAATTCAAATAAATAATTTGACCTTGAAATTTGAATTTAGTATAAGCTTCCTGGTAATTTGTTGATAACCCTGAGATTTTTTTAATGTTCCTTAAAGACGAAATGTACATCAGCATACTACTTTGATTTCACTAAACGATTTCTCTAACTCAATTGTACATACACAATTTGGGCTTGACTTTGTTTTCTACAAATAAAGGCTAGTTCACACAGAATCTTTTATAATAGTTTATTGTAAATTGATTTAGAGAAAAAGAACTGAAGGACATTTATATTTTTTATTTCTGTGTGAATATATTTAAAATTCGTACATGACAAGCTTATTGAAAAATGTATAGCTAAAGTTTCATTAATCAAGAATTACTTCCTCTATGTATTTCACATGTGCATTTTAACCTTTCACATGGTTGCTTTTATTTTTGAATAATCCCCATTCTAACAAATAAATGACTAAAACTATTCAAAAACATTTTTTCATTCACTATATCAATATCAAACAAAGAAGTCTACTATAGAATATCAGTTACTTTTTTTTCTAAAAGATAATTAAAATTTAGAGTTTAAATATATGTAGCATTATTAATGCTTCGTTCTTACTGAAAGGTAGAATAAAATTATGGCAAATATTTTTATCAAAGACTGTATGTTTTTTTCTCGTATAACTTTTATTATCTAGTAGGTGTGTAGTTTATATTTCTATGCACATACTGCAATCGCTATGCAACAATTTATTGTGTTAATTAATTTGATATCTAAATATGTTTCAGTAAATTATACGGCAGTAATAGATAATGTTCATTAAAAATCAAAACCAGAGTTATAAACGTGTTAACAATCATAGCTGACTGTTTTTTCCCTTGCTTTCATGTCAGTTTTGTAAGTGATTTGACATTTTCATTCCAATAATAATATACATTTCTTTATCTGTTTGCTTTTTTAAATACATAAAAATATTTTATAAAATCTACAAAATTTGATAATAGTCAGTATGTAGGTGTATAGTGTCTTGCATTGCAGTTAAAGAGTTTAAAAATCTGATTAAGTGTTTCTTATCTGTCCATTTAGAAATCATAGAAATTGTCATTAGCTATGATCTGGTGTGAGGAAAAATAATATATTTAGTCGAAGAGAATCTTTAGGGTAGGCAAAAAGTATAACAGATTTTGATGCATTTTGACAAAGAACCCAATTCCTCTTGTCTGGAAGCGCATTAACGAAAGGTTTTTTTAAGATTATTGAGTATGTTCAAAATGTATAATTTTTAGCTGCTTTGTTCATTGTTTTACTATTTTTGTTATTAAAGGTAATCCTGCCAAGACTCCTGACAAATCAATGTCGATTGCAAGTGATGAAAGCAAATCCCAACCTGTAAGTAGATAAACTTAATTGATTTCATTAAATAGACGGCGAGTATATTCTGAAATATTTAAAATTTCAGGTCATTGTGATTGTATACTCTAATAAATCGATTTCAAAATTTTTCTAGAGAATAGTTTAATTACGTAAAACAACTTACATTCATCTCACTTAGAAATTTCCAGTAAGTAGGTATGTAACATTTTTTATTCAATTACCTTTCTTTCTCATTTTTAGGTTTTAAAAGTAAGTTTCCTATTTAAATGGCAGTATCGAGATTAATTTACTAACCGATTTAATATGCACAGAAATGTAAATACACAAAGAATAACGTGTAATCCTAGTAAAGACTAGAAGGTTTTTAAAAATATTGGGAAGACTATTTTAGTTTAGATTTTTTAATGAATTTTATATACATGTTTGTGTATTCTGTGATATGAACTAACGAAACGCTATGTGAATAATTATTTATATTTATTAATCTACTAACAAGTAGTTTGTATTTTTGTTATTAATATCATTAACATAGAGACAACAAAAGCATTTTAGGTTAATGCTAAATATCCTTGGTAAACTACAATGTGAATAGTACGTAATATTATTCTATTCTCAATCATGTACTCCAGCCACTATTAATCGGTGTTGTTTTGTCTTTAAGGCGGATCCGGGTGGTCGTGGTCGACCAGGTCAGGCACTAGGTACAGGAGGAAATCAGTTCGAGCGAGAGCCGGAAGAGGAAGATGATAGTGGCGAAAGTTCTGATGATGAGGACGAGGATGATGATGAAGATGATGATGATGATGAAGCAAGTCCTACTGTTGAAGGGTAAGAAAAACAGCACACTTTGTAGTTAAGTCTATATTTAAATATATTGAATTGCGTATTATATAAATTATTTTCATGGTATGGTATTCTGCATAGCAAAATTTAGCTCATGGGAAGTATGATATTCTTTATCAAAAAGATTTGTTAGCAGTGGGTTAAGGCGTGTTTCATCAAGTTATTGTTTACAGAATGTATAGATCATTTGGTAAATTCCATTTTGGCATCAGTCATACGTTTTATAGTTACATTTTTTCGGACAAGTAGATTTCTCCAATGCAGAAGCAGTGATAAATTGAGATAGATATTATAACCCAGTTGTAAATATAGGGAGGTATTTAATAAACAAATTTTCAGGACAATTTTAATTTCATTACAATGCTTTTCATTAAGAAAGCATAATAAATTTTTCTATCTTCATAATCATGCTTGAAGTTTGATATATGTATCTTGAATTTAGTTTTACAAGTTTGTCTAAAGTTATGCTTACTATTATTAGGAATTTATGTGATGCTGGTTTTCTCAGACATTAATTCCAAAATATTTACATACAAGAACAATCATACTTTTAACATAATGCTCTCCAGGTTAGGGTTCTAGGTAAAGACAGTGATACCGATGATAAATTGAGGGAAGCTATATGAATTCGACAACAAAGAAACAACGAACATGTTTTTGTAATTTCTTTTTATGGACGATTATGGCCAATATCGAGATATTATTATTAATTAGGAACTTTCATACATCGTTTTCTTTTCATGTTTATTTTTATTTGTTTATTGCTAGTTCCATTTCTTTTAGTGCTTACAATCCAGCTGATTATGAAAATCTGACAATTTCAAAGGAAATCAAAGAGCTATTTCAGTACATCCAAAGGTATTTTATATAATATTCTAAATAGTACTCACTTCATATAAACTTGTAAGCCGAACAGTTTCTATCTTATCACCTTGTGCTGCCAAGTTGAATGCGACTTCTAGCGATCCGCCATGTCATCGCACTCCATTCTGTCCTATCGTGGGCCTGTTAATAGGCTCTCTAAAGTTCAATTCGGTGGCTTCCTTGATGTTGTCAATCCAACGTCGTTTAGGTCTTTTCCGCTTTCTGGTGCCTTTCATGAAGCCGAGCAAGGCATTTACCCTGATGACGTGGCCGAAGTACTGCAGCTTCTGTCTGAGTAAGAATTCATAGAGAGAAAGAGATAGGATTCCCAACTTCCTTCAGAATGTTCCTTCTTCTTGTAGTCTGGCCAGCACCATAATTCGAGAGATCTATTTTTCTTTGGTCCGATCTCTTGACTGTGCAAGTTTCGGCTCCGTAGACAACAATAGAGAAGACTAATGCTTTCGCTAGTCTATCTTTGGTGGATAGCGTGATGTCACGGTCTTTCCAAATTTTATCAAGATTGGCCACTCTGCTCAGGGTAAGGCGTCTGGTGATTTCGTGCAAGCTCTCGCCGTCGCCATAGATCTGAGAACCGAGAAATGAGAAGAGTTGTCTACTACTTCAACCGGGTCGCCATTGAGAATGAAATTTGCGAGGTTGTTGTTTCATAAGACCTTTGATTTTGTGAGATTTAGACAGAGTCCTGCAGCTGGAATTTCTGCTTTGACTTTGCTGAGAGAATTTTCTAGTCTCCTGGTGTTACTCCCTAACATAGAAATATCGTCAGCGTATCTGAGGTTGCAGAAGTATCTGCCACCAAGCCTAATTCCGTTGAGATCATCGTCGAGGTTACCATTCCTCATTATCATTTCTGCGTATAAGTTAAAGAGATCCGATGTTTTCTGAATCCGCTTGTTTCGCTGGTAGTTGTGAGGATATAAAGTTTGTTAATCTCTTTTGGATGATGCTGAGGAGTATTTTGCTAGTGTAGAAGATAAAAGCGATGGTCATGTTGTTACTTCAAATTTGGCTGTCATCTTTCTTTGGATTGAGGACAAAAACTGATCTATTCTAGTTTCGTGACCAATTCTTGTCTATCAAGATCATGTTTCAGAGTGTAGTAAGCATCCTGGTGCCAGAAGCTCCTAGGTTCTTACAAATCTCAATGGGGATGTTGTCATGACCATGGGACTCGCCGTTTGCGCTGCTATTAAATGCTGCGATAACTTCATCCTCTAGGATCGTGGGTTCCAGATCCATGGGAATATCGCAGCGGTAGATCAGGATGTTATGGTCTTTGCAATATAGATTCTCTGTGTATGTATTTTATCTCGTTTTGATGTCTTCTGCCTCTGTAAAGACAGTTCCATTCTCTGCTTTAACCCCCGAACTTTTGGGACTGAACTTTCCCATTACATCCTAATTTATAATAATTTATTTGACCATTTTAGAATACTCACATTTTCTCTATAGTATATTTCCCTTACATTAATATTGTTGTTTTTAGATACACACCACAAACAATTGAACTGGAACATCGACTGAAACCTTTTATTCCTGAATATATTCCTGCCGTTGGAGATATTGATGCATTTCTTAAAGTAATTAACTGTATAAATAATAATACATATTCATCACAGCCATCACTTCGACTATTACCTTCTTTGTTGTAGAGCATTAAGATTAATAGTTAGATGTTTTAGAGTATTTTGCTGTTTTTTATCATTTCTACTGTCTTGAGATTCACTCTCCGAAGTTTGACTAATGAATTTGCTAAGAAGCAAAACACGAGTGCAGTTTTCGAAAATTAACTTTAATTAATTTGAGAGTTACTCTAGCTTTCTTGAATTCAGGACCAGGAGGGTGAGAGAAAAGTTTGCTTTTGATATAGAGCAAAGGGGCAGAGAAATATTGATAAGAAAAGAGTCTTTTGGGCGATAGAAAACCTAAATGAAGATGATAAGCACGTATATCTGAAAGAAATGGGTTGTAAATGAAAATGTTATGCGTGGTGGACTGAAGGAATTTTATGACAAAATGCGCGGAATTCTTCCTATCTCTCATTTCAGGTACCACGACCAGATTTGAAGCCAGATGGTCTAGGTCTTGTTGTACTGGATGAACCTTGTGCCAACCAGTCAGATTCAACTGTTCTTGATCTTCAATTAAGAGCCGTCTCTAAACAGTCAACTAATAAGCAAATGGTAAGTTTATATCAGAGTTGAAATAGGGAGCCAGATTCTGGATTGCCAATACGCAACAACAATATTCTAATATACCTTTTATTTTTTAAAACAAAATTCCACTTTAGTTATAAATTAGACTATGGATATGATTCATCAAAATTATAGTGTTCATATTTATAGCCCAGGTTTTCTGAAGGAACAAATAAATCCGCGTATGTCACCACAGGAATGAAACCAACAATGGAACAATGGCGACAGTTACCAGGTTTCTTAGTGGACACGGGAAATGATAAAACAGAGGCATTGTTGAGTCTAATCCAGTGCTGAAAAGATAAAAAATAAAGCAATTGTTTTAACTGTACGTTAAAACAACGGAAATCTAAAGTGTAAATGTTTTATACTTGCATTGGAATACACTGCATTCATAACAAAATAAATCAATAAAATGTATTTGAATTCTTCTTGTGATAATTAAAGAGAACAATTTACTTGTTTAAAATAATATTTGTTAATAATTATATCCAACTTTATTTCTGTCCAAATACTTTAGGCAGATTTGACAATTTCCTTAAATTTCAGTTTTAATTGAAATATTGATGGAACAAAACTTTGTCAAGTTGTACCTAAGAAACAACCAAGTTTGGAAGATTTATTTGCTCAATTTAGTTTTCATCAGCTAAGAAGTGTAATAGAAATGTCAAATTTAGAAAATTGGTATATCATACCCGCCATAGGCAGCAACACATTCCAAATCAATAGATTTTTTGAAAAACTAATTGATTATCTATTTTTGGGGGCAAAAATCGATATTTTTAACCGAAATCGCTTAAATGGCTCTAAAATAATGAAACATCCTAGTATGCTAAAATTTGAGAATTAGGAAGGCAATCGAGATAATGTATTAGAAAATTGGATGCTTCACATTTATGGTTGCTGGTCTATAAGGTTCACAATACCAGGGCAGGTCTGTAAAAATTGTTTTATCATATTAAATGTTCTTTCATGACAATTTACATCAATTTTAGTAGTTTTGCTTGCAATAAATATAATTAGTAAAATTATTTTTAACACAATAACCAGGTCTGGGCCTAAAAAGTTAAAGACTCTAAAATCCAAATGAAGCATCCTATTTTGCAAAAAAACCCTGAGATTTAGAATCAAGAAGGCATTTAAAACTATATATTACATTTTGAGATGGCTCATATTTACATTTCCTCAGATATGAGTTCCATTAGGTCACCTAAAATTTTCGAAGGCAAGTTACTCATCCAAAATGAACCCAGGCCCTAATTCAATGGACCTGAATTTTAGGTTAAGATGTTTTTACTTGGCACATTCATAAAGTATCAGTTAAGAAGTATATACATATGCCAAATTTGAAATTATTTCAATAAATAGTTAATATTTTATCATAAAAGTAAATTTTTGATTTTTCCCTAGCTAATACATTGAATTTCTAAAATGGTCACTTTTTGACAAACACAAAAGTTTCATAACTTTTGTTTGGATCAATAGAATTATGTGGAATTTTCTACAGCTACTAATCAAAGTACATTTTTCGACAATTAGAAAAAAAATTTCCTCTAATTTTTTTAATGAAAACAAAAGAAATTTTGTCTTTGACTTTCAGGTTGTGCCCGTTGGTCACATAATGCTTAATACCAAAAAGTTTTAGATTTTTAGTAGTTTCTAGATCATTTTTAGTGATTTTAGAACGGAGTTATTAAATAAATTTGATTTTAAATTTATATTTATCATTATATTAAATTTCAGATTTTTCCCCATATTGATTTGGTCACTATGGTCACAAAAACTTTCATAACTATTTTATGCATCAATATAATATTATGACATTTTCTACAGTTACAAACATGTCTGCTTTGCATCTCTTTTGCAATTTAAAACATTTTATCACAAAAATAAAAAAATGATTTTGGTTTGACTCTCAAGTTGCAGCCTGTGGACAACAATCAATGTTTTCTAAAACCCGTAATATACACATCTATTAAATAATGAAGAATTTCAAAAATCTATACCAAATATAAACCATGTACGTCTAATTTTGATTTCAGGATTGACTTTCTTAAAGTAGACTTTTAAAAAAATGTGGACCATAGTGACCTAATTGAGGGCCCACCACGTGACCTTGGGTGGGGGTATGAAAATCTGTGGACTTTCACTTGTGACAATGTGGCACAATTTAGCTTAATCGGAGTTATAGTTTTTTGTGTTAGGGCCCCTTTTATCAACGAAGTGTTTAGGGAATTGTCAAATCCGTCTAATACATTTGGACAGAAATAAAGTTGGATATATTATGAAATTTTATTTTAAACAATAAAATTCCGTTGATATCGGATTATTTGGGCTATTTAGAAATTGTATTTGGGTTCCATACAATCTCAAACCTTGGGAGAAATAGAGTGGACTTTAACGAAGATTTGTTTTTGCCACACGCAAATATCATTTATTCAATAAAGTTTAGTTATTAGAATAATTCAACTTTTACTTCAAATATTCTATCGACCTGAGGATGATGCAGACAAAATAGAGGATCATTTATGGAGGTATCTTGACTGAAAAATGACCCATTTACCATCTTGTGTACACGATTGTGAAGATATCCAAGAATATTAACATAGCCAAGTGTAGTGCAATTACCTTGTCCTGCCCGATAAAATGATTTACAGCTATGGTCTGCTGTTTCGTCTTCATATTCGTAGTACCTAGAAAAATGAGTGATGTCAAGTGAATCAAAAGATATAACAGCAAAATAAAATATAGTTCTGATCTGTAGTTTAAAATTGAATCCCGCCACGGTTTCTATTAAAACCTACTTCAACAAATGAGTCTTAATATAATATACATACATACAGAGTGATGCAAAAAATACTCCCAAATCATATAGGCTAATCTATAAGTTTCCACAAAATGTTCATGGTGGTAACGTTGAGCAGTTGTTGTAAACGGCGAACTATAAATTTATTGTTATTTTGTAATACTATCTACCTACCTTGTAACAATGCATTGGCAGCGTTATTTTCAAAACAATTTTGAATTACCAAAAAGCATCTAAATTTTACTAGAAGCTCGTTTTAAGATCTACACTTAGAAACATTGTAATATAAGATGGGCTGCCTCACTTAGACGTATGAGGGATTACCATCCCCACCACCACCACTAAGTTATTTTATAATTCATGGTAAAAATAGACAAACTAAGTATGTTGGACGTTTCACATACGTAATTACAGTTATGCAATATTGACTTTGATAGTTCTATTATTTTAAATTACCGTTTTACTAAAACAAAACAACATAGTTTTACTTTCTTTAGGATTTAATTCTACATTATTTGATATTTCTCTTTTAAATGAATTTATTTATATTTATTGATGCTTTGCAATCTGACTAAATTTTTGTATATAAAAATATACATTTATAAGAGTGAATATTTAAAATTTTAACGTAAAAAACCCATTTCGTACTATGTTTCAAATCAGAAAAATGGGGTTCTATGATTTGATAATCGGGTCCAGTCTAAATTATTTTCAAAAATTACTTTTTTCTTAAATATACCTATGTATACATACGAGTATGAAATAGAATTATCTATCTTTTTCTCTTTAAAGTAAACATGTAGGTACATAAATAGTAATCTAAGAGGGGTGTCCCAAAAGTAATGAGACAATTGCTATAACTTTTTTTGGTTTGAAATTTTTCATTGATATTCACGTTGTTTTGTTAGATGTCTATTGTAGGGAATAAATGATTTAAATTAGGGACATAGACCTACATTTTTGAAAAAACGAGCATTTTAAAAATTAGTCGATGAAAAAGTTTGTGCTGTCTATGGTTACATAGATATTCAAATTTTAATATTTTATAGTTTAATCATTAATTTATGTATAGATTTATCGATTACAATTTTGTTTAACTTACTAAAAGGCCAGCAAATTATCATTGATTTTTTTAACCCTAAATGGTATCCTAGCTACCGAAATTCATCAGCGACTAGATCGGCTATTGGGAGAAAATGTTTTAAATAGAAGTCGAATTTTTTATTGGGCTAAAGAAACAAAGGTGGGCGTGGAAGTTTGGGTGATGCTGACCGCTCTGGGAGACCCATAGATGCAATAACTGGTGAGACCATTCAAGCTGTCCAACACTGGGTTGATGAAGATTCCCCTGTGTTGTCCCAGAAATTGAGGTGAGGTGGGGAATGTCAAGGAACACTTGAAACTCGGTAAGCTTAGTGCACGAAGGGTTCATCGATTACTCAACAATGATTAGAAGTTACGGAGAGTGCATTGTGCACAAGAAAATCTTGAGCAGCTTCAACACGAAGGAGAAGATTTCTGGAATAGATTGATCACTATGGATGAAACTTGGCTACCTTTCTTCGATCCAGAGACTATAGAAAAGAGCAAACAATGGCTTACAGAAGTCGCTACTCCCCCTCAAAGCGAAGACAACTCATCAGGCAAAAGTAATGCTTTCATGCTTTTGGAACGACTAAGGCATTGTTCATACTGATTTCCTCACTGATAATATGATCTCGAAAGAGGTTTCGATTTTCCTATTCACTGTACTAAATATTGTATACCTATGTTAATTCTTTTCTTTTGTATAAATTTAATGCATTGTAATTGTACAATGAATAAAATAAACTATTATTATTGTTACTATTACTTACCACCTACGGATGATATACTAAAAATTTGGTCAACCTGAATTAAAAGAGAAAACAGTTATAACATTTGTCTCGTTGTTTTTGGGACAACCCCTCGTATTATGTTTTCTTATTATTACTTAAATTGAAATTTGGTATAGCAACTAAGGACCATTAATTACTTCGTTAAATTCAATGCGGCCTCCAATTCTAATTTTGATGGAAATTTTTGAGTGACCCAATTACGTACAATATAGCTAAATTTTTCTCTTGTATGACAAGCATAGCATTTGTAATTTGAATAATTACTTGGATGACCACAATATTCTGTTTTATTATAAAATAGACTAGCCTTGCTCAAACGGCGAAATCCTTGATCATCAAAATTCCCTTCAGCACCCACGAGATCATTTGTACAAATGTCGCATTTAGTTTTCCCAACCCAATCCCAAAACGGAAAAGTAAAGGGGGGTTTGTCTGGACCAAAGACACTTGGATAAAGCTTTTGAGCTATTCGATCGATGAGTCGTTCCCACTGCAATAATAAATATCGATGCCAGGGGAAAAATGCGACACCTTTATGATTTACATTCATCATACTATATGCATTTATCTTTTTCTCACACAACGTGTCATTTATAAAGTTAGTAGATCGACTAGAATAACTATGAACCGCAGAAGCATAATATGCTATTGATGCCTCTTTCCATTTAGGATTTTTAACCGGATCGTAATCATTTGGACCTTTTTCAATAAGAATGGAATAGTTTGAAAGATAGTTATCACTTAACAGAATCAAGTTAATGAATCGACGTTTCTCCTCTGCTGAATATCCACGTATGTCTTTCCGAACTCCTAATGGGCGATGTTTGTCGCAATTTTTTCCTGTCCATCCAAACCAACAATCATCACACGCTGGACCAAAATAATTCTTATTGCATTCACACGTTTGACGATAGAATTTCATTGGCCAATTAATTCTGTCATCATTTTCTACCATTTTGTTGTGTGACCATGGCAAAACTCGAAGATTTGAACATTTCCCCTTTTGAGGCCCTCCGCATATCAAACCGTTTACGGGATGAATAGGACAACAAATGCCATTACCTGTTGTTGTTATATTCTTTGTACAGGCTGTAGGAACTATACCAGATTCAGAAAAGTGAAATACTGAAAGTGCATAAATAACAAATAGTTTTGCATGCATATTAAAACTGGAAGTTTTGAAAATTTTTATTTGACATTTATATATATACATATTAATCTTGAGTTTATAGATTTAAAAAAACATTTGTGTTGACCAAAGCTATTTAGACAAGAGTTAGGTAAATAAATGTTTAGTTTGTTATTTATTTACTGTTTTTCTGATTATAAATTCATTTCATATACGTAGAATTGAACTAGACTGTTCATTAACTTGGATCACTTTTATTTCTTAACGCCCGATTTTAAACTAAAAATAAATTAAAAATCGGGCGTTACTTAAAATTCACCCTGTATGTACCTAATAAAAGTTTTTCTAAAAGTAGTAATATCTAAGATCCAAATTTACTGTTTCGCAGACTTTTAACGAGGTACATCTATAATTTATTTACACATTAACTCTAGCATATCAACTTACAGAAAAGTCAACAGTAGTATTCCATGATTACTCTTTGTTGGCTTTCTTGACTTTCAATAGAGTTATTTTGAAACACATTGCTGGTTCAGGCTGTAGTACTTCAATGGTACTCTTTTAAGGGGTCCACATCTTAGCGGTAGATACAACTTTTGATGTAGATAATGGAAATTTTATTTTAAGCTATTTATTTTTCTGGAGGATATAGTCAACATCACTGAATTAGCAACTTGACACATATGGAGTGGGCTTAGGGTGTTCTTTTGTGCTTTTTCAACTTTTAAATATTTTTCTGGTTCAACAGTGTCCAATAATAATTTGATTACAGTAACGACAAGATTTTGAACTTATTAACATAGCGATTCTGAATATATGGCATTTTTTCAATTTATAAATTGACAAGCAATGTAATCTAGTCAGTTGTTTAAAAACCAAGTTAGACTAGGTTACCTATAAGATGGATCCATATTCATGTTACATTGTTATGATAATCCATTAGCGGTAATTTCCGTTCTACTGACAAATACCTAACTAGCTTACCACACAAATAATGATTTAGAAATGAAATTTATTGAAAATTTAATCATCTTTAATTTATCTATTGTTACCAGCCTGGTAGTACAGATATTTTTTCGCTTCTTCATCCTCAGCTTTACTTATATTTTCTGTAGTGCTTAGTAACGAAACAACAATGGTTTACTACCAGTTGCAAAATGCTGACTGGGTATTTCCTATTGCTGCACCATTGTTGTGTTATCACTTAATATTGATTGCTTTTTTAGTGGATCCACGTTAAATGTTCAAAATTAGCTGACAGAATCAGTGGATTTACAAATTTAACTACTTAATATACATACAATGTGTATTGTTATTACTCATGAGTGCAATTATTTTGTCAGTGTTCCACGGCATAGAAACATTTTTAGAATGGAAATAATCCGTCAAGCTTTTTTTTATTAAATACATAATAATAATATATGTACTTAAATGTTCTATGAAATTAGTTCCTACGTCTTGTTTCATTGCATAGAAACTATGATAAGGTTAATTGTATAGAGTTTGGTTAACTACTGCTAAGTTTCTGCAAGTATTTTTGTTTGGATATTTTAAGCAGATCCGGTGATTTAAGTGAGTTTCTCTTAAGCAAACAGTTAAAACTTCATTGCTTTTTGTTCGAATTCCTACTACCCTATAGGTTTAACAGAGAATATTAATGCAATTGTAAAATCGAAGTTGGTGGATTCTTGATTTGATACTTGAAGAATATTGTAGTCAGTGTTTGTTGTTTGATTTTGTAAGATGTAGAGGTTAATTTTACTTCGGTGCTAGAAAGAGTTCATTGTCTGCCATTACTTCTTTCTGAACAGCGTCTAGAAACTTTGATTGTTTGTTTGTTTATGTGCAGTGTTTAGAACTAGTCTCTGTAGCGACGCTATTTGAATATTTCTCTATTGAAATTGTTGTACAGCTAAAGAATATATGATATAATAGCAGTCGTACAAGCAATGGCAGCATAATTAAGTGGAGGGGAATATTATAAATGTAACAGATGTTGTGTACGGCTTAGTACGTATTGTGTTTACATTTTTATGGATGTTAGAAAGAGATCAACAAAGACTTTATGTTTCTTATCCATCTGCTCAGCTCATGATACTGCAAAACTATATCAAATTTGGTTATATACGAGTATTAATAGAAAAGTTTATCTGACGAACAATAAGAAAACCATTCTTTCTGAAATAATGTTTTTATGTCTATGTGTTTTATTAATTTTTTCACTTAGGTTTTAAGTTTACTAACATAATTATGGTCCGTCGAATAACTCAATCTTATTTCTTATTCAGGCATTCAGAAGTTTAACAGACGCTGAAAAGAAACCTCGTGAAATAGATAACTGGATAAAGAACATTACAGATCTTCATCGAGCAAAACCTCCGGCCAGTGTGCATTATAACAAGTAAAGATAATAAAAACCTTTCCTAATAAGTCCATAGAAGTATGAACCAAAACTTTTAATGTGCAGTAAAGGTCTTGGTACGAACCTAGAAATTGTTATCAGAGTTTGGAAATATACAAATTAGATTTAACATGGCAGTGTATGCATGTTTTGCAGCGTTGCTACATTAACATTAATTTATTGTTGGTTCTCCTTGTTGTTTGCTAATTTTCTTCTTTAACTTTTTAAGTGAAACGTGTTTTTACATAGGCCATTGGCAACTCATCTTTATTTACAACCCGAACTAGAACAGGCCTTAAAATTTTGTTGAACGATATCAAAAGAGCAAGTGAACAATGTGGATCTGAATAAAACAAAAATCTTGCCATCTGAAGATGATGATAGAGATTTCAAAATTGATGGAGAAGTTGTGGAAAAGGTAGATGAGATGATATTCCTGGAATCTAAACTTACAAAGGACTGCAAGTTAGAATCGGAAATAAGACGCAGACTTGCGATGGGGAGATCCGCGATGGAAATATTTAAAAAGTTTGGAAAGATAAAAACACCAAAAAGACAACAAAGAAACTCCTAGTTAGAACCCAAATCTTCCCCATTGTCTGCTATGGTAGCGAATCGTGGACAATGGCAAAAATGGATAGGAAAAGAATTGATGACTTCGAACTTTGGGCATGGCGCAAAATACTCAGAGTTACTGGAATAGAGAAAAGAAATAACAAGAGTATCTTAGAGGAAATTCAGCCCAACTTCTCTTTCGAGGGTCAAATGCTAAAGAACCAGCTTAATAGTTACTTTGGCCACATATCCGCAGAGATGGTAATAATTTTAAAAAAGACGATCATACTGGGAATGACTGAAGGCCACAGCTTCGGTGGATGGACGGCATATAAAAAGACACCGCCACGAGCTTGATTGTTCTGTTTAGGAAGACGCAAGACAGAACGTGATGGAGGGGCTTTGTTCATATGATCATCAGGAGCCACAAACGATTCGATGGAACTTAATTATAATGATAGCTTAAGAAACTCCTTTCTTATGATTTTTTCTTTCGCAAACAAAATTTCTCTCTCATTCTTTTGGTCCTAAAATCAAGAAAGTTAAAGTAACTTCACACTAATTCATTAAAGTTCATTTTCTTAAACTTCAATCTTTTTTTCTTCTCAACAAATCATCGTAGAGTCTGAAGACGTAGAAATGATTAAGAACAGGGACATTCTCTAATTTGGTAGCTACACAGGTACTTTAAAAATATTCATCATCAGAAAATTAATTTTGAAAAGAAATAATAATGGGGGCGAACTAGGGGTCAATGACTTCATCAAGTTAAAAATTTACTTTTTCCGATTGAACTTTGTACAATTGATTTAAACTTGTGGAGGATTATCACGAATATCAAAGGGACATAAAACTGATTTTCGATTTAAGGGCCTATTTAATTTCTAGAAAACAAACAGAATCAACTTCATGAATGAAATTTGAGCTTATATTAATATTAATGGGAAAGTAGCAGAAGATAATGTCAGAAGATTAATTGTTTAGTTTAAAATATGTGTTTTATTTGCTTAACTACATGAGGACTTTTTTCATTTAAATAAATCAACCTGAATTATGGTGAAGTTGATTTATATTTTATAATTTAGAAATATGCCTGACATAGAATCACTAATGCAAGAATGGCCCTCTGAATTTGAAGAATTGCTCAGAGAAACAGCATTACCCAGTGCCGATATGGATTGCGATTTGGCCACATATGTGGATATTATTTGTAGTAAGTAACATATAGGTAAAAACTAAATATATTCAGGGACATACTGTGTTTTAGTATATCCCTTATATTTAATACTCTTTTAATCCGCTATAGGTTTTGTGATATAGGTAGGTAGTAGACTATTTAATCTATCGGAAATATTCAACACTATTATAAATTGGCAAATAGATTTCTCTCAAAGGTAGTTTTTTTATACATATATTTTTATGATTTGGCCTATTTTTTTTAAAAGAAGCACTATCCTTTTTCTATAATATTCATAAAGCCCAGTTTGAGCATTTTCATTCAAACATATCGAAATTGTAGATATGTAAGGTGTTAATCGAAACAATATATTTCTAATTTGTTTTTATTGTAGGTATCCTTGATATTCCTGTCTACAACGACAGAATACATTCGCTACATGTCTTGTTCACGTTGTTCTCAGAATTCAGGAATTCTCAGGTAGGTCCCATTACATTAGTAGCAACCAAGATAGTATTCAATCCATATAAATGAATATATTGTACCTGTATGGTTGCTTCCTTTTTCGCCTTATAATTGAGACCAATAGAACAATTTTTCAATCTTTTGGCACTAATCAACTATTCCTTTATGGATGGATATCTGTTTTTTTGTTGAAAAAATTCATTAGTATTAGTATAGACTGTCTAGTTAGGAAATAAATTTTAATTACAAATAGCCTAAGGAAATTTAAAGTGTATGATTAAAATTATAATGGAGATCGAAAAGTGTTTTCTTTAAAAAATTTCTGATAAATCATTTAGTTTGTATGTATGTAATTCACTTTGTTTTGACATTATATCTATGTATATTTCTTTTTTAGCACTTCAACTCTATGAGTCAATAGGTCTGTGACTAACTGCTTCTGCTCTCTTATGCATAGACATTCATAATGATATATGTATTGTGATCAAAGTCGATTTTGTTTTTGTTGTTTAATAGAGAATCATGCAATGACTAAAAAATTTTTTTATATTCTAGTCTCCCGATGGAACCATGGAATACTAAACGTTAGATCTTAAAATGTGAAACAAGCATTTAGATGAAATCAGGACCAAACCACTTTTTTATTCCTAAAATGTTTGTTAGCTAATTTTGAAACACTCCATTTTGGTTCATTCCATTAAATAAAATAGAGAAAGCGAATTTACAATGAATATTCAATTCATAGTCTTTCTGTTTCATATCACCAGTAACTACATAATTCTTTTAAATTTTTAAGATCCAGGCTATACCTAGTTGAAAGACCGTGGTTTCGATTATCAAAATCTTGTTGCTTTAGGGTGTGCATTATGTGCTGGGTTTTGTTCAAATTTAAATTGAAACTATTTGTCCATGTCTGTAGTAATTTTCTTTGGATCAGTATCCAAATTGTCACTTTTTTAATATTCAGTTTATATTAACCCATTTATGATATCATGGGGGATTAGGTTACAACAATTTAATTTTTATAACAGATTGCTTAAAACGACTCAACCGATTATTATGAGTTATGGCGTAGATTTTTGGTACCCACCCATAATGTCACATAATGGCCCTCTGAAAAAAATGGCAAGATGAACTTATAATATAAATTTATTCCTAGTTTTAAAGACTGATTAAACTGATTGATATTTATTATATTGCAAACCCATCAATATCTACTACGTCTTTATGAAATAATTAAATTTGTATCCTGAGAGCTAATTATATTATTAAAAAACGTATATTGTGTTTTTACTTTAATTCATGCAGTTATAAGAAGCAATGGTGAAAATTCAAACATAATTTTCAATAGAACAAATTAAAGTTATAAAAACTTGAGTATTGAATGACCCATCATTTATTTTTATAAAAATATTTGGAAATTTTAATTGCAATAATGCATCAGAATAATTTTATATTTTGAATGTTTATTCGTTATTTGAGAGGCTATTTCTATAGCGATAAAAATGTATAGTTTAATCCGAATATAGAAAATAAGGTCCACCAATCTGCTGGGTCAACGCGTTAAAAATGAAATTTTGTGATTGATTTGAGTTTAAAATCACTAAGTGATGGGTATATAAACTAGAAATAAAAAGACCTATCATTGAATCCTTAATTTGATAAGAATATCACATAGACCAACAAGCAGAAAATTGAGGTTATTATCTTCTCATACAATTTTCGAATAGTTTCCTAATTTTAAATTGTAAAATGATTTTCATTTTGATTTTAGAACCATTTAAGTGAATTTGGCCAAAGGAACCAATGATTTGTAATCTTTTCTAACAAAATTTATATGGATTTATATTACGAGTGCAAGTTTCTGTTAGACCTACGGATCTATAGTAAAAAGTTGTATATAAAATAGTCGTATTTTAACAATTAAAAAGTCTTAATTAAAGTTATGTAGATTTCTGAATGCTTAAAAATTTGTATTTGATTGCCAATCGTGTGTCCATTAATTTTATTTGTAATAAATATTACATCCTAGTTTCTGATTGGCTTCCCCAATATGTACGATTTCTGGGCCTATTTCACAAAATATTATGTAAACCGGTTGTAAGTGAGAAATAAAAATATACTAACAAATTCTGTTATAAAATTTACATAGATATGTTTTTGGCTAAACCAAATAAGTAATATCTTTTAGAACTTTATTTTCTGCGAACAAGTCATACAAGCGCTTCAGTTTGTGGCGTTGATAATTTACATTTTTGTCCGTTTTGGTTCAGGCAGACCATCCGCAAGATGCTGTTCAGCTCTTTGGGTAATGCGGGTGTCTTCTTCCATTAGAACTTGAACCAAGCTACAAATGATTAGCAACGATTCGTAAGTGATTGTGAAAACTTTCTTGGGTATAGGTAGTGCGTTCTAAATCCTCTTCAAACCAGCAAAACATTCTAGCTACCAATGGGTGGTGACCTGATAGCTTTTCCACCTTTTGTTGCTCGGATATTCTTGCCAGTCATATAGGTGTCGCTGAAATATTCCAATATCTGGATAAAGTCAACATCATCCTTTGTTCTCAAATAGATACAATACGTGATCTTGAACATCGTCTTGTGGTAAAAAAGCCACGGAAAATACGACTGTTTAAGTTATACGATTTTTGAACTACGTCTTTAAATGCCACATTTTAACTACGACTTTTTGAATACGGCTATTTAACATACGACTTTTTTTAAATACAACTTTTTCAGTTTTTCACAGACCTACACATCAAATTTGACATGGTTTATTTTTGGACCTGTTGACGTTATCAGCCCTTAATTACGAGTATAATTCACCAACAGCAAATATGAAAATATAATCTATAATTAAGATGAAATTAATGGATTAATACAATATCCTAATTAGCATATTTTATGCGTAAGTTTTAGGTATACAGACTGTATGGCAAAAACCTTTTTGCAACAAATGCTCTGCTGAGGCAATCTAGAATACTTGTTGTTATAAGTTGTTGATGCAAACTCATAATGTTATAAAATTAGTCTATCGTTATAAATGTACCAGTCGTAGATTTTTATATCTACGATGAGTTGTTGTTGATCTTCCGCCGGTTCCACAGAATCCTCTGTCATATAAGCCGACCGATGTGGCCTGTCCTCCGCAGCAATTGTAAGCACTTTTTTGTTGTTGCACGAGAACGCTGGTGTTGATCGTCTGTGCGCTAAAGACATTTCGGAGTATTGCTTCCCAGCGTGATCAGTCAAATAGTAGGTATTTGGTGT
>JAUYWI010117528.1:0-10525 GCA_034780595.1 Parotoplana pacifica
CAGCAGAAAACAGAAGACCCCGAGGCAGACCTCCAACCAAAATTCTCGATGACATCAAGCATCATACAAACCTGCATTGAGCTGGCGAGATCAAGCACAAAGCGGAGGACAGAGTAGCTTGGCGGAAAATGTTCTGCGCGCATAAGGAAGGAATGGTCGAGCCTCGACTGCCCTAATATTCAATCACCTATTGCCAGACTTCTGGAAAACGACTCAACCGATATTAGAATGAAATTTGGTATCACCTTAATATGAAATTCTCTTGAGGAGATTTTGGCACCTATTTTTTAAGGTCACGTGAAAGGCCTCTGATAAATAAGGTTGACTAAAATGGGCGATCTATTTGCAAAAAAATCTGAAATCAATAATAATTTCTTTCCAATATCGGTTCAGTTGTTTTCCAGAAATCTGGCAATATGTTCTAGGGGATTATATATACAAAATATTGTAGATAATATCAATTCTGTTTCTACACAATTAGATCTTCATTAGATCAATTTTGTAATTAAACGGACTAAAAGAGTATTTTTGAAAACAGATGTTTCTTAAAAACGGTTTAAGCCTTTTTTATAAACAGTTTCAAACACCATTCTAATTGTAAATGCTTTTTGTTTATAAATAATTTCGATGTACTTAAAGAGGTAAACTATTAGTGTTTGTGTCAAATGTACATATGTGAGTATCTACATGTTTTAGGCTCTACTTTATATAGAGAACATTTAGAAAAGCAAATGAAACGAAAAACATCATAATGCCTGATTGATTGAAGAAACAACATTTGAACAGAATAGTTAAAGAATATAAATATCCAGGCTATTTAAAATACTAGATGCCCATTGCAGCTTCACTTGCAAAATATTATACTTTTCAATACCTCCAAAAAGATATCTTTTCACTTTATCAAAGTGTATAGTCTATACTGATATCAGATTTTTATTAACATTAATTTTACAATAGTTGGCCACAGAAGCCTATTCTTGTTCTAACAATTCAATTAACAATAGAAATCTTACACGAACATAAATTTTATTGCTTGATAAATGTAATCATCATCATCATAAGGTTCCCTGCTCAATCCGAGCGTTGGAGAACATCATGGTTCGCCAAACATTTCTATCCATAGTCTTCCTTATCACCCCCTCTTTTCTGAATGAATCCACTGCTTCAGACTATTAATAAAGTTCTCTCGAGGTCGACCCTTTACCCCTTTTACCATGAATCCTGCCAGTCACAGCCAATGTCTCAATTCCACCTTTTCTCATGACATATCCGAAAAAAACAACCTGTCTTGTTTTTATAGTATGAATCAGTAATCTCTTTGTTCCTGCCCTCTGTAAAACACTTTTATTAGACGCGTGTGCAGTATGTGGCATCCGGGGCATGCGCCTGAGAATCCACATTTATGCAGCTTGCTAACGGCCGACATCTGATTTGGTCATTGCCCAGGTCAGGATCGACATAATGTAACAGTTTAGCAGACGTCGTTTAAGAGAGATAGGAGTATTACGATCTCACAAGATGCGATACAACTTCCAGAACGTGCTCTTAGCCAAGACAATTCTTCTCCTGATCTCAAACTCGCACCTACCATCATTTGTGAAATAACTTCCGAGATAATTGAAGCTTGCAACTTGTTTGATGACTGTGCTCCCTGTTTGTAACTTGCATCCTTCCTCTATTTTTTGATCAGACCATGCAGAACGTTTTATCCGCGTTAATGTTTAACCCCTATTCTGCATTGATATCAACTACCTTGTTCAGCAGTGCTAGTAGATCTTCTTGTGTTTCCGCCATCAAGACCGTGTCGTCTGCATATATAAGATTGTTTATCATCTTATGTAGAATAAAATCTGAATTCCGATCATTTCTTCCAAGTAACGTAAGATCATCTCTCCATACAAATTGAACAAATCTGATGAAAAGATGCAGCCTTGACGGACTCTGGGTATATTTCCGTATTTCACCTTTGATGTGGACACTTCTGTTTGCTCCCAATATAAGTTCCGAATGAATCTAAGGTCTTTTCCATCGATGTCCAGCTGCTCTAGAATTTCCATGAACCGTTCATGTTTGACCTTGTCAAACGCTTTTGTGTAGTCAATGAAACACAGATATATAGTTTTCTGTACATCAATCATACGTTCTCCAATCATCCGTAAAGAAAAGATTGCGTTACGCGTACCAGCATCTTTGACGAATCCAAACTGTTGTGCACTGATTTCCGGTGTCATTTTAGAGCGGACTCTCCTCATAATTTTCCGAAATATTTGTTTAGTTATATGGCTCTGTGTCTGATCGTCATATGTAATTCGCACCTCACTACCCCGGGTTCTTAGGCATTGCAATGAAGATAGATCTCGACAGGTCCTCCGGAATGTGTCTAGTGTGGTAGAATTTGTTCGCAATCTCTATGATCTTCTAAATTCTATCGATGACAATCCCATCGGGCTCACTTGACTTGCCTGTTTTTGTCTGACGTGTAGCTGCTGCCACTTCAGATTTCAGGATGGGAGGACTATCATCTATGTTTTTCCGGATTGCTGGTCTTTGGTCTCTATCATCTCCGAAAAGCTCCTCAATATACTCTGACCTCTATAAGAGTCGTACCATCACGCGACAGGATGCATCCACTTGAGGAACAGATTTTCGCATTTGTTAACTCGTTTATCTTCTTGTACATCGTTGCTTGGTCGATATGACTTAGATTCTCAATTTGTGGGCATTGATCTTCCAGCCATGCCTGTTTTGCTTTTCTGTATTCCTTCTTTACTTGCTTGTCCAGTCGAGCGTATGTTTCTTCATTGTTTCCTTTCACTAGACTTCTTTGTTCCATTCGTTCTAAAATGTCATTTGTAATCCATTTCTGTCTGACTGTTATGCTTGACTTTTTGGCACTATTTCCTGGGTCATCTGCGTTGTTGAAGTTTTGAAGGCTTCCATTCATCATGAACTTCTACAATTAGAGTTTCGTATCTATTGCGCACTGCAATACCTAAATCCAATTATTCATTTCACAATAAATTAGTTATCATATATTTTCTTATGACGATTGTTTGCAGAGCGGACAAAAGGATGGCGAAGTGGATTGTTGGTCTATGTTGTAAAGGCATGTCCGCAGAAGCGGGCTTTTGTTCGTTCTGAGTTGAGCTAAGAGTCTGTGTGGGAGTTGATGCTCTGAGTCATGTATACTTTGGGTTGAGGTTGATTGTATATAGCATTTGGTTGTAGTGTTCTTATGTGCTCTGTGATGTTTTGTTTATCATTTTGATTAAGTTTGAGTGTGTAGTTGTCCTGGGTCACTTGTGTGTGTATGTGGTCTGTTGGTGCAGTGTTGGTGGAACGGTGGAGTAGACCGTATTTTGTGTGAATGGGTGTATTCGTAGTTGAGCTGTGGTGAATATTTGATTGATGTATAGTCTGGTATGATTTTTGAGTTGGGAATTTATTTTGCAGTCACGTTATCGAATTGTCTCCAGAAAAAAACGTTTCCCCTAGTTGTATAAATTTTTTTAGCTAAATCCGTCCACGAAAAACTACTGTCTTGTGACGACGGGATTAAATTTCAGCGAAGATTACGAGGCATTAAGTCCCAGCATGGCGACTTTTTGCTACCTCATAAAAACGATTTACTAGTCTGTTTCCTACTTGCATTTTCCATCCTTAATGTGAAACTAGCTCCATAGTTTATATCTTTACAAAGACCCAGATTGAAGAATGTTTTCTTTTAATACCTACACATGGAATTAATGAAACTTTGGAATGTAGGTAAAATAATAGGCACTGATTCACAGACTACGTAATTACTGAGAATTTAGATATACTTGTACCTGTAGGGAAGATTTGTTTTCCACGTCGTTATATGAGTATAGAAAACTTTGTTTTTGCTTGAGACTATCTTTTGTTTTCTTAACTATTTTAGATATACTTTACTGTCCCAAAGTATTTGATGGTCTTATTTGTTGGAACTATACAGAAGCTGGAACCGTGTCCAGACAGTCTTGCCCATCCAATTTTGGAAATGTTGACAAACAAAGTAAATATGGTGATAAAACAATCCGTTAGCTATTTATAGTTCAAACATACGTTGAACATGGTATTTCAGAGAAGATACCTACAGACAACCAAACTTTTGGAAAATTGTTGACATTGTTTCTAAAATCCATCTGCATTTTTGTTTAGTTTTCTTATTTTTACCATTTTTGACAATAGAATTGAAATTTGCATTTCATCATATTTGCAACAGGGTATTTTTAGTAACAATTTTCTCAATAATGATAGAAATAAAAGATATTCTAACTGTTAATGATATAGTTTTTACTTGTTTTATCGATACTATTTATCTACTTATACATTTCAAATGTGTTACTGATTTTTATTAGATTTTATAATACTGTATTTTTAAACAAAGTGCTATTTTAGATAATGTTTCGTAGCATGTATTTTTTTCGTATTAATTTATCTACTACCTCATCTTTGTATTTATTTATTCGTCCTTATAGAATTTGCAGAAAAGCTATGCTCAGCAAGTGGTCAGTGGTACGATTCAATAACAAACCAGAATCGGACCAACTACATGAATTGTATACCCACGGTGAGTTCAACCAGAATACTATAAAATAGGACATTTGCGAGTGTTGATGGACGGGGAAAGTACGAATAATCTAATTTATGTAACGAGTTCCTAAAAATACTTATCAAACTCAATAAATTTAGTAAAAACCGGAGACACGCAATGCACTTTTAGAATAACTTTGTGATATTACTTGCATTGGAAGCGTACTTGTAGGAGGTATAGGTTTCAGAGTACACAGGTTTCATAAAAAAAAAGACAAAACTTATTATTTCAGTATCTTTTAATTAGATAGGTTTATAGTTTTGCCTACTTATGATTTTTGAGAAGTATGTTACGTATCTTATTTAGGTACCTACTTTTATTATGTTTGTTTTTGTCAAAAAATTATTTATAGTTATAATATCATTAATGACAATTTCATTAACATTAATTTCAAACATGTCCATATTAATAACCACATCATTCGCTCATTTAAATCTGTGATTTAATGTGCTTTGGGAACCGGTATAATTTTAATTAATTAAATTATTTTACCGAAAGATAAATAAAATTACGTCTACATAGATTTTAAATACTAAAATATATATATCAAAGTTTTATTTCTAATTCAAAATTTCATTTTAGTTTCTTCGACATATTTAGTTTATTTTATCTCAAATTTTGTTAATTGACTATCAATAGAAGCAGAAGTTAGAAAGTGCTCAGCCAATATATTAAAATCTGTTATATGTTTGTTTGTACTTCATTTTGTAGATCGATCCTAAATATTTAGCTATGTGATCACGTAGGTAGAAGATAATTAGAAATACAATTACTTTTGTCTACATTTTGTTAATTGAATATGACATTTACTAAAAAAATAATTTTAAAATAAATTAAACATAGATACTTTAGGCTGTCCTGAAAAAAGTTCGTTTTCAATTAAACATTTTATTTCGAACAAACACATAATGTGAATAGCATAGTGTACAATTTAAAACCTGGAATTAGAACTGTTGATTTGGGCGGATATGCGCCTCCAATATCTATTACCATTTGACAATGTTGTGAAAGTTCTTCGAACTGCTTACCCATTTTTGCAATAGTCAATGATTGTAGAAATCTGTTGATATGAATCCGTACGTCTTCTTCCACATTCTCAAGTATTTTTACGCCAGAATAATTGTTTAGTGCCAATACTTTGATGAAAAATTGATGTTCTGCTTCTCTGATTTGGCATACTGTTTGACAAGCTAGCTACACGCTTACTACAGTAGTGGCGGAAGTTTCGGCAATTATATCAGAGATATTTATAGCCATGACATTTTGTGGAATTTCCACAGAGTACATCAGAAAAAGTCTAAAAATTGCAAATACACAATCACTTATTATATCACAGAAAACAGAGATGTATTAAACGAAATTTGACTCTGTTATAAAAAAAACGAACTTTTTGTCAGGACAGCCTATATATCTGGTAGGATAATTTCAAATCGAACAATTTCATCTCTTGGTGGAATGAATGTATGTACTAATTTCAAAATTCCGCATTATAACCATTTTTTTTATTTTGACTATCAATTTGCTAACACAATCATTACCTACTGAACAAAACCCATTATTTACGTATGCTTTGTTTGAACTTAATTTTTGCATTTACTTGGGCAAAGTGATGTTTAACTAATTTTCATTCAACATGTACTGTTTCTAAATATTTAAAACTCCGCTCTGTCACTCTGTCAAAATGGCTGTCTAACAACCATAAATAATATTTTGTTAATGAAGCCATATTGTGTTTGTAGAATTATGACCTGATTAATCATTTTATGTAAAGTTAAGAAAGTTATGGACTAATGATAAAGTTGAGGTTTGAATTAGCAAATTATTTACTTAACTAAAATTAATTAAAGCTGCTTTCTTTTAATTATTCATAAAGAAAAGTGTCATGGCAACATTCATGTCCCAGTTTTTGTTCTTTTAAAATATAAGTAGGTAATTGTAATTTTTTTTCTGTTTATGACAGTTGTTATTTCTCTAAGGAAACAATTTTCTATTAGGAAAATTTATTTTAATCTAAAAATATTATTAAATTATGTTTCTATGGTAACGATTACAATAATTTTTTGTACTGTATTACTAATAATGAGTGAAATATTTAGCTACATTCTCTGCAAAGAAAACCTTTTAATCTCTTTGTCGACCCAGGCGGGAAAGCAGTGTAGCATTAATTAATATGCACCCTCATGAATTCAAAGACTTTTAATTATAAATTTGTATAGATAGATTATAATCACTGTCTTGTAAATGATAAAAATGTTACAAGACATTATTGGACTGTGGGTTGTTAAAATATATCTAGAATACATTTTTTAAATACTTTTGGGCTTTCTTGATTCATTTTCTTCATTTAGCGATTTGTTGCATAAGCCGAAATTTTGTATAACATTATTTTATTAAACTGAAAGCTTATGTGGGAGGGATTAGTTTTTTATTTTCCGAATATCATGAACATCAAAATTAAAAACCTCATCATAGCTAATTAATTTTACATTTATGTAGTTTTATTGCAATTTACCTATGGTCCAAAATTATATGCTCATTCGTACTGAAAATAAACATTTTGTCGATGTGTTTTTTTATCCTTCAAGACATAGCAATTTGTGGAAATTCAAAATATCTAGTTTGTAATGATTCTAGTGTACAAAAACGGATATAAAATTAGGTGCTGGGGGTTTGTTAGACCTCCTGATTCCCCTATCTAGTTTCGGGCCAGAACAACTTTTACAACTACTTGAATTTAGTTTGCGTTTTTTTAAAATTTCGTTTTAATTCATCATTAATTTTTACATAAAATTCATATTAAATTAATTTTACATGAGACAGTTGTTTTCTTCCTTGGGAGACTGCATTTTTGGGGGTGGTCCCCTAAACTAACGTGCTTCCCTAGGCCAATTAAACTGAAATTTGCCTCATGTCAAATGAAGAAGATCTCCATTTAAAATTTTTAAAATTCAATACAGGGAGTCATCAGGTCAGAAAATTTGATTTAGGTCTGATTAACATGAAATTTGGCTTACATGTTCCATGTGTAAACTATTTAAGATTGAATTTGCACTTTTTCAAAATAACAGTGATTAACAATTTTTTTAAATAAAATTCATTAAAATGCTTTGCTTCTAAAATTTAACTAAAATCATACATGTGTTTCAAATATGGTGTACTTCGAAAAGCCATTAGCAACAAAGTTTCAGCAGATTGGGTTCATCATCATCATCATCATCATCATCATCATCATCATCATCATCATCATCATCATCATCATCATCATCATCATCATCAACATCATCATCATCATCATCATCATCATCATCATCATCATTATCATCATCATCATCATCATCATCATCATCATCAAATATATATGTATACTCAAACTTTGAAAAAACGCGTTTCCATTATTCAGTTTTCACAATTTTTTTTGTGTAAAATGAAGAATAGAAACGCGTTTTTTACACATTTTTCTTTTCTACAGTTCAAAGTTTAGGCTTTTTACTTCTTTTATTTATTATTACCACAATATGAAATGTTAATTTTTAAAAATATGTACAAGGTCAATAGATAACAGAACATTCATGATGCATTAAAGTTACTCATCTAGTCAGTTACTTATTGTGGTTATCACCGTCATTATCAATGATCGCTAGAAAGTCTGCCATCATTTTCCGATGACCTTTCTAATGCATTGAAGTTTCAACTGCGATAATTGCTCGTCTAGAAATTGAGAGATTTCTTTGCTTGCAGCGATTTGCCTCAAACCTGGGGAACACGTACCGATCGCATAAGTTGGTATCCGGTGAATACGGAGGCTGAATCAGTAGTCTGACACTACTCCGTTACAGGTAAGCTGCGGTGTTCCGTGACACATGTGGACTGGTGTTGTCGTGCTGCATCTTTATGTTTGGCACCCAGGTTGCATTGAAATTCAATAATCTTAGAAAGCCGAAATGACATATTTGCAGTATATCTACGACATATTAATTAATTTAATATTTTTTGACTTCAGGATTTTAAATATTTTAATGCATTTTGCCAATTTTGGCCAAACTCTATTTTCTCAGAGGGTCGTCCCGTGACCTTTCGGGAGTCTGACCCTCCCGAAGTCTACGAATGGTAAAAACAGGAAGCCATATTATCGATAAAATAGTTTCATAAGACAGAGTTAAAAATACAGTTTTACTATATTTTAATATTTTTCTTTATAGGAATATACATCTTATGTTTATATGGTCGGTTATTCAATATCATCTGTGGCTCTCATAATATCACTTGTAATTTTCTTCTACTTTCGGTAAGTGCATGTTTTAGGTTTTGTAGTTTAAATTATTTGGTATCAATAACTTCTTCATAGCTATAGGTACTCGTATCTGAAAAATAGTTTGTATTTCTATGTAGTTTCGGTAATTCTAACAACCTATAACAAACATATAATTTAAATTTGATTAAAATGTGTATTGTATCCCATTACGAGTATACTTACTTACAATTCTATATTATAGTTTTTTCAACCTCACGGAAATTTTCCATTAAAATAAATTTGTTCACTGACAATCTTTGATCTTTAAACTTGCATATTCTTATTTTCTCTTCAAAGAATCTAAACGTGTTTCTTTACAATTACATGCAAGATAAATGTTTGACAAGACGCATGAAATCTTGTCAATAATTGTTTCAATGCTTTTTAGTTTATTTTATGGATACTGTACATGTTTCAAATTATAATTATTCTGGAATATATTTAAGCTTCAATATTTTAATATACACAATGAAATTAAAACTAGACAATGAATTTACAATATTATGTTAATAACATATGATGCACCCGTTAATCATTTGTGCAGATTTGTAAACTATAGATCTTTAACCAAAAGTGAAATAGTGATTTTTTTTAAAATGTTGTCTTCATCAGTTTTTAAAATATCAATAAAATTATGTGGTTACAGGGGGGGGCGAGTAATACCCCCTGACAAAATTCGGAAACTATTCAAAAACGCTTTAACCGATTGGAATGAAATTTGATATCACTGTACTAAGTTCTCTTGCGGATTTTTTATGTAAAAATGTTTGAGCACTGTCCGCTCAAGGGCACCTGACAGCCCTCTTAAAAATCAAAGTTTGGCCCAAATATTGATTAAATTGATGGTACAATGACTTTTCTGTAATATATTTATATTACAAAGACGTAATTGTACCATATACATTAGTTCATACGTATTAAGAACCAAACATTTTCAAAAAGTTTATTTTTGCCATAGAATAAAAATTTATGAATTGTTTTTTAAAACCCTGGAGAAATGTACAAAACTACATGCCAAACATCTGTAAAAAATGTCAGAAAAAACATTTACCCAAATAAAAGTTATAATTTTTGGGCCCAAGTTTTTCTATTTCTGCAAATCCTATACCTAATTTTATATAAGAAAATTGGAAATTTGATTTACTCATAATTTGAGAATATTCATTGGAACATTTTCAAATTTGACATATATTTCTTATCTGATACTTTGACCGAAGTATGAAATGGGGATCCACTGAGTTTGGGCCAGGGCCCAAACAAGGCGTCATAAATGGAATTTTTAGTGACGGAATTCAACCACAAATCACTAAATATGATTTAGAAAGTCATTATAACTATTTTAAACCATTTTGGTTGATTAACTTGCCTTTAAACATTTTTGTAAAATATAGGAGCCAAATATGTATGGTATAAAATAGTGATTTCTTATATTTACCAGTATGCACTTCATTTTTCTAAAATCGAATTATTAAAACTATAGATTTCTCTATAGGGTGTCCCATAAAAAACAGCGTTTTTCCGAAAATACAAAATTTAGTGTTATATATACACATTATTGTTAACAGTTATTTATCGATATAAAAATGATTATGACAATAAAATATGTACAAAAAAGTCAA
>JAUYWI010117539.1:0-10524 GCA_034780595.1 Parotoplana pacifica
ACTAATCCATAGATTAATATCTATGATTTCTAAACTAAATTTTACTCTATTAAAATATCTATTAAGACAGGATAACAATATCATTCTAATTTTATAACAGTAAAAACGTATTATTTTATAGGCAAAGCACAATCAATGATTCGTTACATATTCCAATTATAGAAACTAAAAAATCAATGACCCAGTCAAAAACCAAATAGAGGGTCTAAATGGACTTTTCAAGGGGCCCACGTGGGGGTTTTATTGGTTAGTAATAAGAGGATTGACCCTTTCTCCATCAGTTTACACAGCTCCAGAAACCTCCATACAGATCCCCCAACTGGGGCAACACTGGAACAAAATAAAGACTAAAATGAATGTGCCCCCCCCCCCAATATGAAATATCTTTCGGCTTCTATGAATTTTCAACTCGGTCTATTGAATAAAATATTAGAATTTGGTTATTTTTACTAAAAGTTCGGTTAATTAATCTTTAAACATTAAATTAAATCACAGAGATCGTATACATCATAATGGCTGATCCCAAACAAGCTTCCAAAACTAATTTGTAAAATGTTCAATAATTTTCATAGTTTACCAACAATGAAGTGTTAAAATGAAACAATCATTTTAGCATTAAATATAAAGGAAATACGAGTATATAATAAAAACGTTCAAGAAATTGGATAAAACGACATTAAAGATAGCATCATTAAATAGAGTTTGGACTAAACATGGAAATGAAAAGGTCATCACTCGGAAAGTATCTGCCCTATTTACCTAAAAGTCGTAAGATGAAATTCTCTTTCTAGAAATGGCACCAACACCTCACATTCGTCAGCAGTCTTCCTGGCCAAACAAACCATGATGAAGCAAAAGTAAATTTATCAAGCAGACATGACTGTAATGAAATTCACAAGGCCCACAGTAAAATAAACAAACCAACATATTTTGCTATTGCATGCACACATTAATCAGTTCGGTTTATGAAATATATTCAAAATAACTGCCACACAATCATAGCTAATCATGAGGCTTTTTTACTAACATACAAACTTTTATAACATAAAATTATTATCTTTTCTCGATATTTGAATACCAATAAACATTTCATGGCATTTCTTTTCAGTATAGATATATCACATACGCCTAATTAAAAAACACTAATAGGGTGTCTAAAAACTGTGTTTAAAAAAAACATCGAGCTTAAAAAGTATCGATGCAGTAACTATGTATAACTGTTTACAATAAATTGTGTGTAGAAATGTCACATTAATAGATACTTAATTTTCTCAAATTATATTTGTTTAAAAAACATACTTTTCTGGACCTTCTATAGGTAGAACAAAGATGAAAATAATTTTATGAAATTATTATAACAATTCATTAAATGTTATTTCAATTGTTGTCAAATTTATTCCTTTGTATTAGAAGGGAAAGTGTTACTTTGATTAAATTCTATCGGTTATTTTTTCTTCATCAGTGAATAAATCTCCATCTCAGTGGAACGTAGCCCCTTCTCTTCACTCAGAGGAAAGGATGTTTTCTCTTCATTCATATGCCCCCTCCTACCACAAAAGTCACCTCCTTCTCACAGAGGATTATTATTTTTAAATCATCACATGAATTTCATAGAATGACCCTCCATTCAATGATTCCTAAATATGACCCTTAAGATTGTACAATAATAAGAATGCTTTTAGGGAAACTGCCATATAGAGAATTCACTCAATAGACGTTCTCCCCTATACCTAGTGCAGTGGTTAAGTCGAAAAATATTTCACTTTGTGGTTAAATTATGAAACTTGTCACGCTTATAAGAGATCACTTTTCGATTAGGACTTAACTCTGAAACGGAACCTGGTAGAAGCTACGTACCACCCAATGGCCCTCCAAATGCTAAATTCCTATCTCTCAAAAAATCGTATTTTACATGTTCATACAAATTGACCTAACATTCCGAGTCTGGCTTCTGTTGAGGTTACAAATAAATAAAAAATTGACGTGGTCCTACTATCATGGGAAATGATTTTTGTCAAGATATTTAATATTCATTTTATTAAAATTGTGATTAAATTTGATATTATTCGCAGGTATATACATATAAAATACTAACTTTAATAAAAATATCATAAAATATTTTTTACGAAAATGCATTTTCAGTGAACGTAGGACCACGCATCAACAGAAGTCAGTACACTGGATTTTTTTGGACAATTGGATAAACGAGTAAACTATGATTTTTTGAGAGATAGAAATTTAACATTGGAAGTGCTATTATGTGGTCTGTAGCTCCCAACAGTTGGGCGTTTCACTGTTGGGTCCTAATCAAAAAATGATCCTACATGGTTCCCCTATAAGTGTCTTAAGATTCATAATTTCTCCACAAAGGTAAATATTCTGCCATATTTTTCGGCTTAACCACTGCACTAATACTTGGCTTTCTTTAAGCTATTTTATCATTTTATGGCGATAATATAGCCTAAATAACTCTCCACTAAATCTGGTTTTATACGCCTATTATTTTGCAATTAACCTTTAATACATCTGTACAGATTTGGTACCTCATCATGAGAAATATTTAAAGTTTTACAAGTTCTTTGATACAAAGAAAGAAAATACACAGATTTATGTAAAAATTTGTGTAATTTAATTTTCTAACTTTTTCCAAACAAACATGCAGTTGGTGGCTAAGCTAACTGTTCGTTTCTCATTGAATGTACAGCTTACGAATAACAGGAAGAAACGGCTCTTGTAACTATAGCAATAGCAAATGCATGGAAATATTGACAAAAACATAACGGAAACAAAGATTGACGAAATTGGAGAGGTCTATAGCCCATTGTCTGTTGATTGCCATATTTTAGAAATGTTTTGTTTATTTAAATTAAAATATTAAATAAAGAAAACAAAATAATGTTAAAAAAAGATTTTAAAAGAAATGTATGAATTTATAGGTAATGAATGATCAAAGCGCGGAAAAGTACTGAAACAAGGTTTTGTATCAACCAATTTTGTTTTTTGAAATGGTAAAAGTAAACTATATACAGGTAAACTAATTCATACATAAAACTAGTCTTTTCATCCTGTGTAGTCTAACGAAATTATTTTCTATAATTAAAGTGGTAAAATCTGATAGGAAATACAAATCTGCTAGAAGAGCTACATGTGGCTACTATTGTTACCTGAAATTGTTATGTATGCATTGGTTTACCTGTATATAGTTTACTTTTACCATTTCAAAATATTAAATTGACTCATACAATATCTTGTTTCTGTACTTTTTCGCGCTTTGATCATGCAATATCTATCGATTGACACATTTCCTTTAAATACTTGTTTTTTTTCTATCTTCTTGTTTACGTCATTATTTTGTAGTAAATTGTTTTATATTATTTCTTAATTACCTTATAATAATCATAATAGTGATATGAGAAACATTAGTTTTGAATAGGTACATAGTATAACGTTGTCATAATGATATTTCTAATCACAATATTTCAATCTTGAATTTTCATAAGTTCTGGATGACAAACACTTCAATTAGTATTGCCCATCCTCTACAGCTTAATAATTGCTCAAATATAATTTTCTCTTTCTTTCTCATGTAAGTAGAAATAAGCTAATAGATGTTACCTACATTATGATTAATCTATCTTGATGTATCTCTCTTAGTATCTGGAAATTTACACATGGCTGTAATGTAAAATATTGCTAAAAATGCATTCCTAGTAAACACACATTACTTATGATGTCAGAATCATATTTTTCACCCAAAATGTGGTCTATAGGTAACTAAATATCATTAAAATAAACGTATATTTAGACTAAATGTCAAAACTGCAAACGTACACACACTATTAGAAAATCAATAATATTAAATATCTCAGCAACGAAAATAGATATTTTTGTTTGAAAGATTAAACTTCTATGATATAATTCTAAAATATGGCATTCATATCTATCAAAAACGCTGAGCAATAAGCCTAATAGTAAATAATCATTAACTATCGGCCCTACAATATAGGTCAAATACCAGGAAGTTTAAATGATCAGGAAAAACAAACTAATATAGCAACCAGATCTGTAATTTGATTATCAGGGTTTCGTTCTGAATAGGATTATCTGAAAACGTGTATATATGTACTTCCTTATGAAGGGCTACAACAATACGATGATTTTCACATTTTGTTGTACTACTGTCTAAACCCCCCTATTTTAAAATAAACCTAGTTCAAATTGGTTGAGTAGTTTTCAAGTTATGAGCTTCTAAAGTTGATTTGTTCAGCCTAAAACACCTCAATTCATACATAATAGCCTTCAAAGCTATTGATAGTGGACAAAGGGAGCCAAATCATGGGCAAAATGATATGATATTATCCAGACTAAGTGCCCTAAAAGTCAAATACGTCGCTTGGTAAGACCCATTTTATATTCTCCATCGGCAATTTGTAATAAAACCACATAGCTAACTACTTGACAAAACAGAATTTATATGAAATCACAAACAAAGGGGGAAGAACGAAAAAATAGAATGTTTTAATTGTTTCCTGATTCCTTTCTGTACGTTACCATAACTATTACCTACTACCAGCAAACAAAGAGGAAATGATTTACTTCCAAAGGATACAAACATACATGCGATCAGCCTGACTAACATTGCCAGCACTGATACCAAGGAAATATTTGGCACGAGAACAGCTAACTGCGAAAATCAATAAAACATTTAGGAACCTTTGAACTATTATAAGTGGTTTCGATTATGTATATATTTCAATTCCTACATACTAAGTTGTAAAGGATCACTTTTTATTCGTGAAAACTATCGCTTTAAATCTATTCGTACTTATCTAATAAACACGAATAACTATTCCCTGCGATTAAAAGTATATTCGTTGCAGACAAAGTCGAAAGAAGTATGTTTCGTATTGATTATTGTTCTATGTTTTAGATAGAAGTAGTTACATAAATATTATCCTAATATCAAGTAAAATCTAAAGGTTCTCTTTTTTGGGTTTGAATAGTATACATAGTAAACATTTTAATCATAAGAATATAAATCTGCTGCTATTTATAAATACGATTCTTATAATATTGATTTATATTCAAATTTCTAGTCCATTTATTTTTGTAGGAAAGTACATTCATTCAGAAACATACAATTGAAATGAAAAATCTAATGGATCTTACTTCAGTTGTAGCTTCGATCAGAGCTTCGAATTTGAGCAGAAGTTCAACCACCTTTGTTCTGTTCTTTTTGCAGGCAATGTGCAGCGGTGTGAAACCGTTCTGAAGCAACAAAGATAATGCAATTTAATAATATACATAATACGTTAACGTGTTTGTGCATTTGAGATTTAAGTATAATATAATATTGGAAATCTTTCATTGATATCAATAATCTTAAACAATGCAATGGTTTAAATAACAGAAATGTTGATCCCCCCTAAAAAATAACGGATTTTCTAAAAAAATTATTTATTCAAATAACAAACTCTAGCTTGTTTACTACAAAATCGAAATTGGGTTACGAAAATCCATTTCAGGAATAAATTTAGTGATAAAATCTGTTTGAGTTTTCTCTAACTTTACAAATGTTAAACAATCCAAGTAAAATACTAAAAAAACATCATAAAAAGTTACAAAATTATGGATCGAACAGAACATATGTTAATATTTAGAAAACTTAATTATTTTCTCATCGTTCGTTTTTCATTGAACATATTTTCTGGTTCGTACATCAAAGGACCAAAATGAAAGCATCAAGCCATGATTACTTTTCCAAAAAAATGAACGTCCAAAGGAACGGACTTTAGTGGCATCAATCACCAGCTGATGAACATTCATTCCCTTCTAAAACATCATTTCAAATGATCAGATATTAACGAATGTCTATAAAATATATATAACATATACGGGTACTTTTAGAGTAAAGTTAAGTGTCATTTCTTTAAAAAGTTTCCAAGTTACCGCTTGACCATAGGTAAACATACATAACTCTTACAAGAACTACCACGATCCTTCATTGCCATTATCTCTCTCACAAAAAATAAACATTCAAATATTAGGCAATACAGCACGACAAAGTCAATCCAATAGGACATAAACGGAAAATATAACAAACATTCAAACAAACAATTTGACTAAAAAATAAATAGCTCGCCAGTAAATTTATTATTCGTCAAAGAAGTATCTAGAATAAGATGCCACACACACATACACTGAAGGAACAAACATCAAGAATAAACCAATTTCATCTCATCACAACATTAAAACCAAAATATCTCTTATTTAACAAAACGCTTGACTCGAGACTCAGAACTAATGAAACTATACAGGAGACAAAATAATATACATACCTACCGACCTTGGTAGACAACCCATAAATGAAAGATTATAGAGCAACATATACCTAGAGTTATGATGGATGGGAAAAATCTATTATACATTTAATATCTATAAGATTGAAATAGATGCGTTTCTCTACCAAATAATATTGAGTTTCTAGTAAATAATTATTCAATAAATCACATATCAGTTGTAATTGGAGTCGCCTACTAATAAAATAATCCAATAAGTAAAATGAGTCTAATAGAGAAAACAGTAAGTAAAATGAGTCTAATAAGAGAATACAGTAAGTAAAATGAATCTAATAAGAGAAAACAGTAAGTAAAATGATCTAATAAAAGAATCCAGTAAGTAAAATGAGTCTAACAAGAGAATTCAGTAAGTAAAATGAGTCTAATAAAGATGCAGTAAGTAAAATTAGTCTAATAAGAGAATAAGTAAGTAAAATTAGTCTAATAAGAGAATTCAGTAAGTAAAATTAATCTAATAAAGAATGCAGTAAGTAAAATGATCTAATAAAAGAATCCAGTAAGTGAAATGAGTCTAATAAGAGAATAAAGTAAGTAAAATGAATCTAATAAGAGAATCCAGTAAGTAAAATTAGTCTAATAAGAGAATAAGTAAGTAAAATTAGTCTTAATAAGAGAAAACAGTAAGCAAAATGAGTCTAAGAAAATTCAGTAGGTAAATGGGTCTAACTAAATAGACAAATCGGGTAAAATATTCTGAGATTCTTTATAATATTCTCCTACTGCCTTGCACACTTCCATTCTCGAAATGTAAATTCTATGAATCGAATAAAGCTTGTCTCCAAATTCTAATTGAGGAAAGAAAACAGGACAGCGTCAGGCAACGATGATTCAAACTCAATAATATCCCAGATCAAATTCTTTTATTGGATTACAAGTGTCCCTGCTTAAGTCTAGATAAATGTCCTTTAGCCAGAAAAAACATGGCTGTTATTATAACTACTTATTGGATAGCAGCAATTATAAAAAGCTGATTCTTCTATATCGGTTATTCGATTTATCGTGCTTGGAGGTCAGTAACTTTGTATCAATGTCAGACAAAAGAAAAATCAAATTAAATTTGTGAAATAAATTAGTTGTCAGAACATTTTATAAGTTTATATTTTATTTAACTGAAGGTTTTTCTTTGATTGTCAATTTTTATTTTGGAAAAAATAAACTTGAAATATTGTTGTGAAATGCGGCTTTGTGTATTGTGTTGGATCACCAAGCAAGCTGACTAAATAATGCTATTTTCAGCTTGAGTGTACAACAATATCTAGCTTTATAGTTTCTGAAAAGTTGTGGCTATGTGGTTAATTAGACAATCATTTTCTCTATACTTTTAGTACTTTATCACCAATTTGCTTCGTATTAAACAGTGAGTGTTTGGTACCAAATATGAGTTTATTCTATTTATAATAACAAAAAGTAATGTTTGAACAATTTTTTGTGCAAAAAAGTAAGACTTCGTAGACTAAATGAATTCTAATTGTTGAAGAAATAGCAAAAAGTAATTCTTCACAACTTAAATGTACTTAGCTACCTACATCAACAATTCAGTCAAAGAGAAGGTATTTGCTTTTAATTTTGTACTCTGCCGAGCTAAAAGCTGTGAAGTCAACCTCAAACAACCTACAGAAATACATTTTTCCTTTCAAACAAATCGCAACTGTAAAAACAAATCAATTTCGCTCTTTTTTTCAATAACAGATCTAGGTGTTCTAATTCTATTTTGTCTTCTAGAAAGCACAAAGATAGTTTTGTCTTCTATATATTGATCTAACCAATAAAAGAAATTCAGACATTTTCAATCCTCTCCGCCACCACATTGCTGCTATTGTTTTAGATTCCCTTAACCTTCGTCGTACAAAATTAAATTTCACTTCTCAAAATATAAAAAGGTACCTAGATAAACCTTACCCAATGTCATAACAGTAACTCATTATACATAGCTACATACGTGATACCTAGCAGCAAAAAGCTTTATTCTTTGGAATGAATACTTATAAAATTTATCTATTACAAATTATGATAGTTGGCTAAAACCAAGTGTTAATCCTTTTTGACTAGTGATAATCACTTTAATTTCATCATCAAACAAATTCATGATATTGACAGTAATCCATTTTCTCACCAAACAAATAAAGATAGATTCTGTAATAATTGTCAAATTGTTACACAACATTCTATCACTTATAATACTATCAATTTTCCCAGAAGATTAACTATTTTAATCAATAGATTTAGTAATACTAGTTCTGGTAGACTTACAAAAATCTACAGTAATGTAGTTGTTCCTAATAACTTTTCTTATTATAGCCACACTTATGATATTTTTGGTATTATTTGTCATATTGGTTCTTTAAGCAACCATGGCCTTTACAATTTTTATATAAGGAATATGCATTGTTGGTATAAATGTAATGATTCCATCATCTCAAAAGTTGATTTTAATTCACCTAGTGCTTATTTAGCCTTTTACATTTGAATAAGAACTAGATTATGGGAAGGGTGATGGTTGTGTACACATAAAACTGGTTAAAACTCACCGCTGAGTGTCCTAAGTACCGCACCATATTTCTTGTTGGTTTGCATTTGTAGCTTTCATTTATGGATTTTGATTTTTGGATAAACTAGATTCTACTTTCAATCATGCTTCAGCTTGGGTGTAGAACAATATGCACACGAATACGTAGTTTTCATTAGATCTTAAAAAGTTGTTGTTATGTTGAAGCCATATTTTTATACACATCTTTTGGTTAAATTATATTCATTTTTATGGTGTTGTACTGTCGAAGATTTGCAAGTTTTTAATTTTTAATTTTGTATGTTTGCTGCATTAAAGATTTCTTTCTACATAAAAAAAACAACAAACTTTTAAGTAGTTTACACTAATTACTAGTTACAAAATTAGGGCAGTTTAGGGATCATTTTCAATGCTCCTGGAAGAACTTCATTACAGAGTACAAAAAGAACACTAAATAAATAAAACTGCTGAACTAAACTGATTTAAACATAGTAGGTATTAAAATAGATTTTGATATTTTCAATACTTAGAAGTATTTAGAAAATGATTTTATTTTACTGATTAGTAAAAAAGAAATGTGTAAATTTCGAATTGGTTGTCGATGGCTTAACTCTAAAAGAGCATAAATCCCAACAGAGGAAATTCTAATTATTTTCGTTGCAATCTAAAGAAAATTATGTATTTATCTTTAGCCTAACATAAACTACTTATCTAGTCACAATACAAAAACTACCCAAACAGCAAGAAGGAATATTTACATAAAAAGTAAATAAATTTTCCCACTCTTCGAGGAATAAGTTGTCGGCCGAGTCGTCGGATTATTCTCTCAAAGTACATTCAAGCAAATTTCTAGCTAGTTAGCCAAAATTATTATATACTCAGAGACGCTTTTAACACTCTTGGTATTCGTTGAAGAAGTCCTTTTGGAGAGTAGAAAATCAACAGCCATTTTAAAATTAATAATACATAAACAATCGTAGTTCGCCAAAGAGAGTCAATCATTGTAAATTTTCTTACTGAAAAAGCTTCAAAATGAATTTAAGATATTAACCAGTTGCTAATTTCAAACCTAGGTGACCAATGGAGAGGGTTTTTTAATTCAATTTCTCTTAACTGACTGATTATAGATTAATCGATTGGTTGAAATTCTAGTGACAATTTTTCAACTGATAGTTAGACTTCTACCAGGTTCAAGACTCACAGGTACTTACAAAACTGAAGTTCATCTACATAAGTTAAAAAGACTAATATTCCCTCTTATGAATAAACAAAAATAAATAATAGCTAACAGTATAATGTACGTTGATATTAGAAACCTACTAACATGGAAACCTTCATGTTTTTAAGACATAAATTATTGCCAGATTATATTTTGATATCAATCAAGTCATATAAAAAAGTCACATACTGTGATGTACACAACAGGAAAAATGTTTGCAGACATTCAACCAAAATGTTTTTTTAAAGCGTGTGCATAGTGTTCACTTTTTAGAAAGTCCTACACCACTATCAATACAAAATCTACAAGGATTTGGTTAAATATTATCTAACTCAATAAATATGTAGAAGAAATCTTTACTGTAGAAAACATAAAAATAAGAAATAAAATCAGTCAAGCCTTCGACAGTATTAACATCATAGAAATGAATGTAATCCAAC
>JAUYWI010117550.1:0-10524 GCA_034780595.1 Parotoplana pacifica
CATATTTATATATTTTACACATCTTTTGGTTAGATTACTTTCATTTCTATGATGTTAATACTGTCGAAGGCTTGACTTGTTTTGTTTTTATTTTTGTTTTCTGCAGTAAAGATTTATTCTACATTTTTTATTACATATGGCAGAGAGAAGCGCGAATGTCGAAAGGTTGAATTGAAGCTTGGGGATCATGAAGATAGAAAAATGCTGGAAAATCGGTGTGGCCAGTTGGAGAGAATGAGGGAGGGTCGGCGACTCCCTGTCAGAGGGAAATAAACCGACCTCTTAAAATATGAATATCTGATAATCTAGTCAACAGATCTGACTCAAAGTTTCAGTAGCTTCCCAATTCCCCATCAGCAAATGAGTTAACAAGGTCTTTTGGGAACCATAATTTAGTTTAACCTTCAACATGCAAGCTAAACGGGGTCTGATTTTCGTAATTGAACCAATTCAATATGCTAGCTACTTGTAACAGACCGAATTTGAACCCACGACCTCTGGATAGCTGGTCTAACCTCGAGATAATGATAGTTTCTCCAAAATGGTTTGAGTTCATCTACAACTGCTCTAATTGACCAGAGAATGTCTCTACTTGTTGATTGATGACGTCACAACATGAATGACACTTTTAATGGCGGATCCAGAGCTTGGAGAAAGGGAGGTGCGCGCATTTGTCATTAGGCGCCCAGCCACAAAGACAATTTTTTTGAGAAATTTCAATCTCTTTAAAAACAAAAAATAATGCAACATGGGAAAGTTTTAGCCAATGAAATATCATGCTCATAAAAACATTCTTTTTAGAAATTGCTTGCAAAAATATCAGTAATTTCAGTACAAATTGTTTACTTAATAGGCGCCCAGAATTTCTTACAGAAGCACTATCAGTCAATTCTTTTGCAAATTATTAACACAAAAAGATAATTTATTGTATTCTAATTTGATAAGTCTTAATTCTTTCTTTCATAGATTTAACTCAACATTTGTGGGTTTAATTCATGCAACTATTTGGGCTATACTTAATGCAACCTAATAACCTCAAAAACAATAGATCCAATAATTGACTTAGAGGCATATTAGGTTGATTTCCATTTACTAATATTGGAGTTAATTTAGTGACAGGTCCATTTGGGTTGAGCTTCATTGTTTAATTTCATTAAAAAGTCTTCATAAATTAATAAATTTTAAGGCTATCGATTTTACTTCTAATGAATGTTGTGCAGCCTACTAACTCAAATAGGAAACCAAAGTAGAAATCTATCCATTTTGAGAAACAGTGTCTTCTTACTAATGCAAGAATTCATTAACTTTTTATGATTCCATAACATGTAAAACTACTAAGCACTGTGGATGTACTATGCTAATTCACAATGTACTTATCTTAACCAAAATTACATGCACATTTTGCCGATAGCTGTGTCTACATAGCATAATGACACAATCAGAGGGGTTATGGAACAACACGTCAAGCCTTGCACATCCCCAACCAGCTAGCCAGAGGAGTTTAGGGTGAAACTTGGCAGAATTGTCCTCGTCTTTGTTCCCAAAGGATGACTCAGTCCATGCAAACCCCTCGAATGGCTTCTAGCCGTTGATTGTATGACGTAGTCTGTGTAGTAGACTGCGCGCGCACACATTCTGGGGATATCCCTAACTTTGAGGTCAGGCTTACCAGATTATATTATGTGTGCCGGAAAGAGGAGGAGAGGCAGCCTGGGAGATTCGATGAGAGAGCTCTATGGGGTTAGTTGTTATGTAGGTATGGTGTGCTGTGTTGCGTCGTAAATGGAAATGTGACGTTTTCAAGATAAAAAAGAATGCCAGTTTAGACAAATACAGAATATTTTATCTCTACTATCGCTGTGTTTTTATGCTGCCTATAGAAGAATTTTCAGACAAATAGATTTCACATATAGTAGGCATCTATGTCGGGTATCTACTAGCTAGTCGACCCAAAACTGCCTTCAATGAAATTGAATTAAAACAGACATATCCTTGTCTCTATAATTAATAATTATTATATTAACGCGTCGCGATTTCATTTCAACTTAATTTAGCACTAACAACGAACCAACACCGCTGCCGCTGTCTGGATGATGATTAAATATTTTTTATAAATAAAAATTCAATTTCTTTGCTGCTGTAAAATGCCTAGGCCAAATGACGATGTGTTTACAAGAATGCTGTGAAAGGGTTAGAACATTGTTTTTTTTTATCTTTGGACAAGAAGAAGAAGAAGAAGAAGCCAAATCAGTTTGATGATACGTTATTAGGAATTAGAATTTCTATTATTTACATTTCAATTATTGCTTTTGTATATTAATAGTGTAGGCATAGAGAAACCTATTAGATGACTAATGATCTCAGATGTAGACATGTATGCCGTTACGAATTCTTCAACCAAAGTAGACTAGCTCATTCCTTCTTTATTAATTTAAAATTCCACTAAGAAAACAACTAGATCTGTCAATAAAATATACTCTGGCAATATTTTATCAATTTTCTTCATTAAAACAGTTACCGAATATATTCTTTAAAAGATTTATGCAAACACAACCCACCCGTCTTATGCATGGCTGACATACAAAGCAAAAAAAACTAGGAGTTGTCCGCGTTTTCTGCTTTATGAGCAGAGCAGAGAAATCGTGAGGTAGCAACTATCTAGACAAAATACAAGAAAACTAATGCTTAGCTGAATATGTCCCATTAATATCAGCGAAAATTTCTATCGGGCTGAAAAATCTCCCACTTCTTGGTACAGGGGAATCATGGAACACACAAAAAAAGTTGTTGTAAACAAGAGAAGAGAGACGGCTAACTCAGAGCCGACCGCAATCCCCTAACCAAGCAGAGCACCTGGCCAAAATGGAGGGCACCCTCCAAGGTCATTCCAGCCTGCTCAACAACAAGCAATAAACGAAAACAAGTTATTCAGTCCTGGACGGCGATCGGGAGTCTTCAATCTGACTTAGTGTGTGATCAAGTCGCGACGCGTCATAACCCAACAACCTATAACAGGCACACAACCAAGAGCCGCATTTACTAGTGAATTGCTTACTTGATTGTGAGAGAGAACCCGTTCGTGTTGGTCTCACTCCTTCGGACCAGGTAGCTGCCTGCCTTGTACTCGGTGAGGATGTCTTCAGCGGTAGCCCGAGACGCTCCAGGATGGTACCAGCTGGAGGGGGGGGGGAATAAACAATAAACATTGTTATTAGCAAAGCAACAAAATACCCAGATTTTAGCGATACTCCCAGCAGCACAAATGACACCGCAACCGTAGCAAGGTCACATGATGTCATCAGAAAATGCAAGGCCTCGCACATTATCATAATTATATTCTATAAGAAAATCACATATTTGAACCTAAAAATTCTAAGTCTCATAACACTATTGATGTCACACTTCAAACAGAATCAGAGCTGTGATGACGTCACATTTGATCTGTAAACAACGGCTACACTATTCTATTTTCAATAGAACTATTTAATTACGACTTTTTACTATGAACCGAGACTGTAATCTATGCAATGGCACGCAATGATAGGCTCTACAATGGCATGCAACTTACCACTGCTCTTCCAAGGACAGACTACCATCAATTGGCTCCCACACCTCCCGACCAACCGGGCTGTCTACCTCCTCCTCCTCACCAACATCGCCCGCGTCCTCCATGGACGTCCCCGAGAACTGGAAATGGTGATGTCCGCCCTCCCGTGACGTCTGACGATTGGTCTCCGCAGAGTGACTGCGCGACGAGGCATTGCCGCCGCCCTGCTGTCCGGGAGCTGCTGAGCCCCCGCCACTGGTACGTCGCAGACGGCCGGCCCCCGAAGTGGTGTTGGTCCGCGGATGTCCGGAGGCGTGGGGCGAGTATTGGGCCGAGATGGGGTGATGGTGCATGGAATGCTCGCTGAAGCCGTTATTGGAGAAACTGGATGCCGGATGGTGGCCCTTCAGATGCGCTGGCGGCTCGCCTGCAAAATTGGTGGGGTAGGCAAGATGCGATGGGAAGACGGAAGAGGGATCAATCAAACGTGTACCTGAAAAACAGTGTCCAATGCAAAATTCTTAATTTCTATAACTGAAATACAGAGGTCCCACTCGTCAGAATTAGTTGAGAAGTATCAGATTGAGTGCAAATTAATTGAGAATGAAAAATAGTGAGGTGTAAAAAACGCATGTTAAAAGGTTGGAAGGTAGACATAGATATCGTCCCCTACCATTTCTAGAATGCAAATATAGATATCGAATTTATTAAATTCTATGAAATTTATCATTTTGTAGAATCTCTATTACTTCCTCTATAAAATAATACATCTGTGTCTCTAGGCTGTCCTTACATTGGACCATAGATTTATTTTTCTATTGTTGCGTCAGCATCTCACAGTCAGTAATTAGGCACCGAATTCATCAGCAATTTTATATGTTGATAGAATCACGCACAAGGGTAACTTTATGGAAGAATAAAATAAAACACATAATAGTAATATCATTCGAGCATATCTTAAAGATTTTTCTCTCTTTGCAATACCCCCACGATATAACCTACAATGAATTAAATCTAAGTTCTCACAGTCTAGTGATTTCAACAAATGCCAAACCTTAATAAAACTAATTAGCACAACAACATTCACCAAATCAGTAGGTCTACCTCCTCGAATATTCGACGTGATGGTCTCACCAAAACCAGACAAATACCAACTCGATCGGCAGACAGCAAATAAACAAGACCTTTATGTACCTCAACTACCGAGCGTCATAGCATTCAATTAAATGACTGTACTTCTCAACACAACAAAAGAAACCTACTCGTCAATTCCTGGATGACGCGACCGTGACGAACGTCCCACGGCTCGTCATAACTGTCTGTTGACAGGCTGTCCGTATCCGCCGTGGCCAGAGTGGCAGTGGAGGCCTGCTGGAGGTCTCCTTCGTCCTCCAGTTCACGATTGGAAAGTCCGGGACCACTGAGTTGTCGTTGAGTAGAAAGATCTAAACAGAAAGGGGGCCCCCGGTCAATGATGCAGTTCAATGGAGAGATGTCAATATTATCAAGAAATAGATAAAGATTTAATACGAATTTAATATTCTAAACATATTTACATTTTATAATATTGTTGTTATACAAAAATGATGTAGTTCAAGCTCGCCAATTAACTGATCACTTGCTTTACTATTATGGATTTAAATAAGGAGAGAACTACATTGCTACAATGCTCCAATCAAACTATATTATGTTATAGTAATAAAAATTGTGTATTTAAACAAGATCGCTATCGTTCTCTTAGCGGTATCACATAATTAAAGCTATGCCTATCATGCCATAGGTATTTAACCCTAATTAGCCGGCAATTCTCAAATATTTTCATGTTTAGCATTACAACCCGCTTGATGAAATTACTAAATGATTTACTTTGGAGTAAGGAAGAGGAGGACTGGATGTTGTGCTTGGGACTTATCAGATCGGCAGATTCGTCGTCCAAACACACCAGCAGACCCTAGAGAGGCTCAGTGGAGCGCGACTTATTGGGGCCAGACGGGGTTCCGGCTAGCAGATCCGCGGAGGGCTGAGAGAGGCCGGAGCGAGTGCGCAGGTTGCTGGTGTCGATTTCGTTGTCACTGCCACAACTGGAATCCCCAGGGCCCGACATCTGTTGAGAGAAGGTATAGGTAGGTCGTTTAGTTGACGTTCGTTCGGTACAAAGTCTACTTCCACATTAAGACCAAATGGTCTCTGTGTCTGAATGTCCTTCAGATTTTTCATTATTACAGTAAAAAAACATTACTTTCTTATATACAGAGAACCAATATGTAAGAATTGAATTTATTAAAAAACTAACGGTTCCTTCTATCAATATTATTCAATTCAATAACCATTTGTCACACAGATATTCTCAGACATTTCTAGCGAACTTAAAGCTTCCAATTGCCAAAACGTATTATTGTTGAGACAAACCCATTTATGCCGTTAAAATGCGTATCATCCTATAGACTTCAACAAAGTTTTAAAATTTGACTAGTAGACGTATTCAGCAAGTTGTACAAGCCAAAATTTGTTACCATTTAAATTTAATTTATTGTGTAATTAAGCAACAATATGAAGGATATCGGTCAAATTGATAGCTACAGATTGTAGCCTCTCAAATAAGGAATTCAGATTTATAGGAGAAACGTTCAAGCAAAATTGACAAAACCGCCTGTCTTTAAATATATCGATTTTTTTAAAAGTACATCAGAGATTATATTATCCATATAATAAAATTTTTCTTATATGAATGTAGACCCACTATTAATAGTAAGTAAATGTTGCCAACGGAAGTTTGATAAAAAAACACGTTTTCTTAAGAAATGAAAAAAAAGCAACACAGAACAGAAAGTTATAAATATTTATAAATCGGTATTTAAATTTTATAATACAGCCCGCCAATTAATAATGCCGCCCCCCCCCCTATCTAACTGCATGTAAAGTAAGTGTTTTATAAAGATTGTCACATTAAGACAACTTTTTGAAAGAAGTAGCCATTTCAAATCTGAAGAATATTTCAAAAGAAAAGATTTGTGATAAACTAAATTCATTTTCTCCAGTAGACTTTTAGTTTTGTAAAACCTTTTCCTCAAAGTAAAGCAATTAAAAAAATAATTATTAGGACCTTTGAAAAAAATGAAGTGGGTCTATCACAGACCCTTCACTTTTAGAATATTCTTCAAAACCATTAGGTTTTAGATTTGAAATGGCTACTTCTTTCAAAAAGTTGTTTTAATGTGACAATCTTCATAAGATGGGGGGCATCATTATTAATTGGCAGAGCTGTATATCAATCATTACTATTTAAAATGTTACAATGTTAAAATGATAAAATTTATTACACTAGAAAAAAGTCCATATTAAAAAACAAAATAGTCTACAAAGCAGACAGATATGTCAAAGGAGATATATTTTAGCTTCTAAATTGCTAAACAACTGTTAGTGGGAAAAACTATCCACTCACTAAACTGCCCCCATGAAAAAATTATTTAAACAAAATTCATTTATTTTCCTTAGGTCAGATTGATTACATAAAAACAGGGTTGCCACTTCTTTTCAGCAAAAAAAATCCTGGCATTTTACACTAACAGTGTACCCAATAATGAGAAACTCATTGACAGGATATGAAATATAATATAAAAAAATAGTACAATGGAATAAACCACAAAAAATAGTATAATGAAATAAACCAAAATACACATTTAAAGTACTTATAGAAACATGTGAATTAATACATGTGAATTAATACATAACTAAAACAAAAAATGCTATATAAAAAATAGATAGGTATGTCTATAACAAAAAACTATTGTTGTGGCTTGTCCATTTGAATAAAAGATGTCTTCTTATAGGACTGTTAACATCACCTGCTCCTCCTTCAGACTCCTGGAATGAATGGAAAAAGCATGGGCCTTCTTAAAGGTGGCAACTGATCCTATGGAGATGGCCTCCTCACTAAGCTGGAAGGCCTTTTCTTCAATATGGGTAATATCTACTGTTACAATCTGCAAACTGTCCAGCTCCATATCATTTTGACATGTATTCTTTTTTTATATCTTCTCTTGATAATCATTGTATTTCCTTCTAGATGCTGCATTATCAACCAACATCTTTTTGATAATTACCTAATACATAATATGCCACACTACCCATAAAAGCAATAGTATTTAACTCAGATATGGTTAAAGGCCAGCAAAAAAATATGGTATGTTAGGTTCCACATGAACAAGTGAATATTATGGGGGTCACTACCAATAAATTAAAATTTTAGATTCAATTTCTTGCATTCTTGGTCATTTAATTGTGTTGTTTGGGAAAGTTTTAGTCAGATATTTCATGTGAAAATGAATATGAAACTAAAGTGATGTAAGGAATGAATTCAACCTTTCTGTTGTGCATGCAAAATTTATTTTAGTATTAAGCTAGTGATGTAAATGCATCACATTAAACAATTTTATATTAATATGTTTTAGTCTATAAAACATAATTAGATCAGATTTTCAACATATTTGTAATAAAATATTCATGATATTTTTATATGGTACATATTATCTTGGTATAGCAATCTTGTCAAAGTTGAAATAGTAAATGATTATAATAGTAAAAAATACAATTATAGTGTATTGACAATAAGTATAGTTACAATTTCTCAAGTATATTGTGCATGTTGTGGGACACACAAAATTGTTGCATTGACAAACAAATTTTCTAACAGGAAATATACACATCATCCTTGTTCATGCTCAACATTGTTTCCCAATTGGTTTATCAACTGTGCTCTGGGAATTCAGTCAATGTGATTAAAGCTCCTACAGATTATTGCTCATGATTTGGATTGCCAAAACCTTCATCACTGACAATGGCAATGAATTTATATCTCAGGAAATCAAAGAGTGGTGCCTCTAATGGTGTGGAGAATGTCAAAAGACCCCCATATGAGCAGCAGCTGAATTGTCACAGAATGTGGTGTTCAAACAATAAAGGCATGCTTGAAAGCTTGGCAATTCCAATATTGCTATATGCCTTTCCTACTACATCATTTTGCCTGCTTCCATTGGTCTGGGTCAAACAAAACTGCTGTGGATTTGGTTTATGGCCAAGGTCTCTGACTGTCAATAACCTCAAAATTTTCTTGGTCAACCAGTCACTTACAATCCCAATGTAAAGGAAGCTATTTGATCTATAGAATTTGTGATGAACAAAGTACAAGCATTGCCTGTATTTTGGATGTAGTATTGAAAAAAAAACTTGTACATTCTGATCAATTGGCATGACAAGGTCCAATCAGACATTCTACTCTGAAGGCAGACTGCTCAACAGATCAGAGCCTGAGTCTACTCTACCTGTAACTCAGTCTTTGGATGATACCATCCCAATGGTTCAGATAGCTTTGCCACAGTATCAATCAACTCAAATTCAGAAAATAAAAACAGTGGACTACATCAATCTTCAACAGGGGAGGATGATGTGCATGCCTACCTATGGATGCCAACATTACTTATCCACAATGTACACCACAATTGTTAACACTTTGAATGTCATGTGATCATTTTATAGATTCTGCTTAACAAATAACTAGTTTTAGTATACTCATGTAATTTAAGGACATTCATATAAATCAGTATTAGTTTTCTTGTTTTAATGTATCAAGTTTAATTTTCTGTGAACAGTCCTCATGTACACCTATAATAGAGATTATTTTTTACCATAATATACAACTATCAGTTTGACTAAACAACTCATCTTTTGGATCATTCCATGTCAAATCATCCATATTTTTTTTCCCATGGGTACCAACACCAATATTGCTCATTTTTGCATCAAATGGTCATACATATTTCCAAATAATATGGTAATCAGACCTATACCTTTTGAGGTACTTATGTACTTTTGAAAATTTTATTTTATACCCCAATATTAATAATTCACTCATGGAGTCAATATTCCAAGTGCACATAGTACAATAAAATCAAAATAATAGATAACAGAATGGTGATTTTGCACATAACATACTGATCAATTTGTATTACCTTATCTTTAGGGTCATATTAAATAATTTAAAAAGAAAAACACAATGCTTTTAGAAGGCAAATGTTGTGATTGCATAAACATGTTTATATATTATTTATATAGATAGAACAGCATTTTTATTAAAATAATGAAACTAGAGATTTACGTCTTCTTGACTTTAATTAATTATATTTATTTTTTTATAAATTGATCAGGACCATCTTTTTATTAAGATCAAATGCTAATGTATATTAAGTAAGATGTATAGTTTTGTTCAAAGTCTAAAAAACATAGGGATGCATTTGTGTGGTTTTTTAGTTGGTATCTAAAATTTTTGTTAAGGGCAGGTGGTCAAGATTTAGATTAATTTAGTGACAATTAAATTTATTGACCCTAAGTATTAAACTATACTTGTACTAGTATTTAATCATACATTGATGACAAAAAAAACAAAAATAAATGAAAAGGCAATTCTATTTGTTCCATCCCTAAATACTAACCTTTTTAAAAATATTTTTTAATTTTAATTTTTTACTTTTAGTTTAAAATGTGTGTATCATTTTAAATTTTTATATATGCATTTAGTTTGATGAAACAATTCTAAATTGGTCAGACTGATTATAAATTTATATTTGGCCAGATCAATGCCAATGAATGAATGGGCCAATATTTCCATTCATTTGGCCATCATTCAATCAATTATCTTGGAAAAAGATGTTCACAAGCAACTACTGAAATCATTTGGTGAATTATTTGAAAGGTATTGAAGAGATATCTCTCTCTACTTTCTAGTGAGAACTTGCAATAAAATTAATAAATATGCAATTCATATACTGTGTGTTACTTTAGCTTAGCGAGAATAAATGGAAATATTGCCTGCTGATTGGTGTATGCCTCTTTAAATTGGTGTACTTATAGACTCAGTCATTTTTGCATAGAAGGCTGTCTGAGTAGGTTGTTTTTTGTGGATTATTAAGTAATGAATAAAA
>JAUYWI010117561.1:0-10523 GCA_034780595.1 Parotoplana pacifica
CAATTTTATGAATAAACATGGCCTTTTAAATACTTTCTTCTTGTTTATTTTTCTCATTAAATTACGTTTCTCTAAATGTTATGTGATTAATTAATTAATTTGTTCAGTAAAAACAAGCTTATAAGTAAATCACCTGAGAATCAGCAATTCGGGGTCTTTTGTCTCCAGGCTTATAATTAATGTTATGACGTAGTTTCTTAAATAATTAGATTTAGATTGTACATGAAATACATTTTTTTGTTCAATTGACAGCTCAAACTATTTGCAGCTGGTTTCTAGGTGCTGTCACTGCCTGGTTAGATTATTCACATTTGCAGAATGTATACCTTTATCCGCAACTAATCTTTGTATTTCCATTGCCTTAATGCTATGGTATTTGTCGGCTATTATCTATTAACTTTTGCGTATTTATAGTAATGTGCAAGTACTTTATCGGTTTGTCTAATGGTCCGTCTTTGATCACATGCTGCTTCCTTAGTGCGATAAAAACGTGATCTGTTTATTATTAGTCTTGTGCAATATTCAACTGTTCAATATATGTCAGCAAAGAATTTAGATTTGACATGTTTGAAATTTACTTTTGCATTTCGGAATCTCCCGTGTGTTGTTTCAGATATCTTCCTTTGTAACATAATATTTCTGTCTTGACTGATATTAAACTGCAGCAAGTAGATGACGTGCATATTTATGGGACATTGGACATGTCCTCAAATTAATTCGGGATGATTAGACAATATGAACAAAAACGTGATCAAGCGATATTCTAATTTTGCTGCATAAAATGATCTATTGTTACTCTTATAATTTCTGGATAGCAGAAGGTTGTTGAAATTTTCTATCATTTACCTACATAGGTACGATAGCCACACATGTGTTTTGAGGATATCACTTTTTGAACATATCAGAGCTGTTTCACCATTTTGAGAAAATATAAATTATTCTTTTCTTATTGTACCTCTGATACTACATATACTACATGTCTGATAGATCACGTCTAGTGGATCATAGGTGGATCATGTCTGATAGATCATATAAGGTGGATCATGTCTGATAGATCACGTCTAGTGGAGCATGTCTGATAGATCACGTCTAGTGGATCGTGTCTGGAGGATCATGTCTGATAGATCACGTCTAGTGGATCATGTCTGGTGGATCACGTCTGATAGATCACGTCTAGTGGATCATGTCTGTTGGACCATGTCTGATAGATCACGTCTAGTGGATCACGTCTGATAGATCACGCTAGTGGATCATGTCTGGTTGACCACGTCTGATATATCACGTCTAGTGGATCATGTCTGGTGGACCATGTCTGATAGATCACGTCTAGTGGATCATGTCTGGTGGATCATTATTGTTGAAATTCACAGACCCCATTGAAATGCTTCAGTTTTGTTAAAGTAGTTGTGGATTGCTAGGGATGATTTTAAAAGGATAAAATAAATGTTTAATTGTAAATGTTTTATTTATTTGTATAATAAATGTCGGTCGGTCAAATTTTTAATTCAGTTAATATCACTGATCGAATTTTATTCATCAAAACAAAAAAAACAAGTTTTTGTCACACAACTACACCTTTTCATCGGTGTTGATAAGGATTGTCAGTGCAGTGAGTGTGCCTATTTGATATTTTGGTCAATTATTTTGTTACTCAGAGATGTCAAGCATGCCGTACTTTAAGTGCATTGTCAAGTGTCAACATCTGCCGGCCTACATGGCGTGATGATTTCTAGAACCACTGAACTGAGCCAGTTGTAGTGTCGCCATGTCAGAAAGTTTTAAATGGCTAATAAAATTAAGAATTAGGTATTACAGCCCATTGAATTACCAGACTAAGTAGGTTTAATTGATATTTCAAAAATAAAAATACCTATACATAATAATATGCTCAGTCGCCGATATTTGCACAGACATTTAGATCAATTATGTAGTTTTTCTGTAATCGGTATGAATAGTGATCCTTGAATAACTTGAAACTGAATACTGACTCTTGAATAGAATATGTAAACTAAGCTTGTATTTAAATTTAGAAATACGGATCACATGGTTTTATTCAGATAGTGTAATCTTGTCAGGCAAATCTTTTGCATCTGAATACAGCATTCGTACCATATGCAAGTATATTTGATGTGTCAAGTAACATAGATTTGCTGCTTTTATGGTTATTACACGGACAGTTAGTCACAGAATTTTTCAAAGCACTTATTTGCTTTGTTGTTCAATTGTCAGGGAGAAGTAGAATAACTGCTATATTAATTCTGGAACATTCTGAATATAGATACCAGCAATGTGACTATAATGTAAGAACATCAAAATTATAGCCTAGCTTAACATTTTCAATGCTAATACGTGATGACCCACTTAACTTGACATACTAATGTAACCATTTATCTTCGACATTCCTGGACATCATATTTGGCCTAATTAGATGATGGCATAGCCAGAGGTATGTTTCACTTAGCCAAATATTGCCACTATTTTTTTAAATGAACTCTTCCTCTTAACATAATCCTATTTGACAATATCAAGTTTTGAAACAATATTACAACACAAGCTAGGTAATTTATCCAGGTGTCACAGAGCTCGTAGGTACTATTTTCATACTTTTTGGCTATTTTGGGAAATTTCATACTTTACGTTTCTTTATTTTGGATAGATTTTTTTTGTCATTTTCACGATAGTCAATGCAGTTTTTCCACAGAAATAATCTATTCAGTAATTTATTTATTTGTTTTATATCATATTTTTAACACGTTTCAATTCTGTAATTTACTTTTAGAAACTATTATTAGTTAATGTGTGGATAAAGCTGATACTCATAAGAAACAATAAAAATATATGTATTGTACAACTTTTGAAATCTTCATGTCTTAATAAACAACCTAGCCCACCATGACTCTCAACAAAAACGTAAGAGTGCCATCAATCAGTTAAAAAAGACCATAACGAAAGGAATTGCTGCTAATCTCAATGATGACCTCAAGTAAATTGTACTGGTCAGATGCTCATTGCACAGAATGTGAAGTAATATTTAAAAAATCCCTTTCATAATTTATGCTGGGCAGTTATTGGTAAAAGCCACAGAAGACCCCAAAAGATGTCTTAAATCCAAAGACGATTGGTGCAATGGCTGCCTAAAAAATTGATACAACAAACAAACAAAAACAAACCCAATTGGGTGTTTATTCTTATTTTGTACATTAGTGACGTGTTCTATGTTTTCTAGATTTTTTAAAAATATAAATTGACTATTATGCGTTAATCTAGTTCTGGAAACTGAAACTCAATTGACCGCTGTGTTATTAGGGACATGTGTACTATATTTTCTAGTTATTTTAAAACCTGCATTGACTAGTATGTGTTAAGCTAGTTCTTGACCGTTTTTGATTAATCTACACCAAAATATAAGTGTTCCTACCTTTTTATGATGTGCTGCGACCCCTGTTTATCTCAAATTGTACAAAATTAGCTGTCTGTCTAATTTTCATAAAAATTTCTTTAGCTTTTTTATAGTTTTATAATAAAAAGGACATAAATAGAAATTTTCACAGCGGAATGAGTTACATAGATTTTAAAAGGATACCAAAACTGTAAAACTGATCCCTTACTATCGACAGACCGTGTCCTAACCAAAAAATCTCTTGTATAGGCACTAAATCAACATATTGTGCATTTGTTTTGGAATTTAAAAAATCAATATATTGGCCATTTATTTTATACGGGTATTATGTATTAATTTAAAATAAGACCTAAACATTTTTTTGCAAGGATTTTCTTTATTATTATACATATATGTTTTGATTGATACATAATTTTGTAGTATGGTGCAACTACATAGTTATAATAAAAATTAAAATCTGTAGGAGTGTTATTTTATTGGAATTTTAAGTGTATAAACAAGTTAAATCTGAAATTGAGGTCCTCTACTCTTGGCAATGTGTTGAGCATCCTAAGGGTCAATATATGTATTAGTTCTAGCTAACTTTCGATATTTTATTTTGGTTTTCTAAATTTTCTTTCAGGAACTGTTTCAATGTTTACGCTTCCCAAGGTGTATGAGACCTACAAAGTAAGTAATACCTATCTAAAACAATAAGGCACCCCCTATCCACAGGGTAAGTATAAAATATTTCCGATTGACTTCAAATTAAGTGCATTTTACCACTGGCACAAATCTGAAATACCTAATTTTACCAAGCATTTATTGATATTATTGATTTTTATGAAAATCCCCGAAATGCTTCTAAAATCAGTCTTTAAAATCGATATTTTTATGATTTGTTTTGCATAAAATTTATTTGATTCTTCACAGTTTTTCTAGAAAAAAATTAAAGACTTGACTCACACTGTAAGTGGGTTATTAACGTCATCATTTTTAGATCACTTTATTTCTGATTAGATAAAAAGGAACGTTTATGTTTTATTCATGGGTGGTATACATAACCGTTGTCTACACGAGATCTATAAGTATGTCTAACCCATTTAATGGGAAATTATGGCATATATTATGACACCTAAATTAACCAACAGTTACTTCTGGATTAGGAGAGTCGTTTTCTGATAATTGGCTTTAACCATTAGGTCTTTCTGTTATGCGCCTACTACCATTGTCAAAAGAGCTAAATATAGCCAAGAATCCATACACTTTTAGTCTTTAGACAAACTGCTAAGAGTAATAAACTAAGTTCTATGTAGTTCACTCTTTTCTTTTTTTAATCATTTTTTATTTATTATTAATAAATTTCAGTATAATCTAAATTCAGTCAACACAATTTATAAAATTTTCTGTGGTTTTAGTCTCAATAATTTAATTGCAGGTACATACTATAACTTGCCTAGTTTTGGTACACAAATACTCCAATATGTAAAAAAAGAAGTAGCTAGCTATTATGTAGACGTTTGTATGTACCTACATATGTTTGTATATCCGTGACCTCAGAAGTTGTACTTAGACATATTATGCAAACAAACTAACCAAATATTGGACAGCGGTTTTAAATTTTCCTGAAGAGTTAGCAGTTGGGTGCACCTAGGATACAAAATTGTTTTTAGAAATTGGACAATGTTGGAGTTGTGAGGAGGTGCATGATTATTATCTGGATCAAATAAATGTCCTCCTAATTTGAACGTAATTTAGTTTATTTTAAGAGAGGATATTTAACTTGTTTTAAACAATTATTTTGCCAAGTTCTTATCTCGATTTGAAAGGTCATTTTATGTTTGATAGTTCAATCAATTTTATGGGGATTTTTTCAGGTTTTAACAGATTCCGGCAAATGCAGTTTTTTATATATAATTTTCCCATTTTCAACATGAATTATGCATTTGTTATTTTTAAACGATTAAATTAAAAATGGATCGTGTTTTTCTACATTCAATTTCTAATCCTATACCTATCGGTCCTCAAAATGGCATTGTTGTTCAGCAACATTTGGTTATCAATAGCCCGGAAGAGTTATTTTGTATGAATTGGAGAGCATTTTAGGCTTAGTGTGTTTCATAGAAATATATGAACGGGAAACTGTTCGCAGATCACTAATTAAATTGGGTAGAAAACCATAGAATCCCCGCCTTGTGCATGCAATATATGAAGCTGACCCAGACTGATCCATGCAAGCCTGTGAAACATTTTTAGAGATGTTTGAAAATGATACTACATCTATTGATCGCATTATGTGGTCCGACCTAGCCACTCAAGCTCTGTGGTCATATTTTAAAACTATATCACTGACGTTAATATTTTTTATACAGAAAAATATTTTGTAAATATCTATTTCTGTTGCTGGGATCCTTAGTTTTATTGAATTGTCAATATTGTTGAATATCTCAGCAACAGAAACAGATTTTTGCTACTTTATTTTATTGTTTAAAAGATATAATGTCAGTGATATTATTCTAGATTTTCTGATATAAAACAATTTACTAACAAAAATGGAGTAAACAAGAAGACAGAAAAAAAACGATTTTAAAGGAAATGTATGAATTGATGGGTAAGGAATGATCAAACAAGGTTTTTATGAACAAAATTAATTTTTAATGGTAAAAGTAGACTAATTCATACACAAAAAGTGAATTTTTCATGCTATGTAGCCTAGTAAATTGTTTAGAGTGAAATGAAATTATATTCTATAATATTAAAGTGATAAAATCTGATAGGAATGTTCATAGTTTACTTCTGTCATTTCAAAAAGACTGATTTGGTTCATACATAACCTTTTTCGTGCTTTCATCATTCATTACATTTCCTTTAAAACATTGATTTTTTTTCTCTTCGATTTTCTTGTTCTTTTTATGGTTAGTATTACCATTTTTAGTGATAATGGTAAAATTTGGCGACTAATTTTAAAGTAAAACAACCAATGGAACTGTCATTCGTTTCTCTACTTTAAGATTGCTTATTTTCCATTTTGACTGGTAAGTAGGACGTGTTGCCTATAGAAAGTAGGAATCCAGGATAAGTTGAGTGGGAGGCTGTACTGAAATCATGTGTCTGCTTATATCAAATTTAATTTACAAGAAATGTACTTTTATGTTAAAAATGGTGACACCAATTTTATTATATAAAGATATATAAGAGAATATATTCGATTCTTGCTGTTGCTTTATATTTAGAGAATCCAAGTAGGTAGCTATACTAAGTTAGATGCCTGCCAATTTTATTTTTGATGGGAATACAATAAATAAAATAATAGTATCACCTATACACCTTCTCTGTCATGGTTCAAAAAATATCTATATAAGGAATCTAAATTTGATTCTATCGACAACTAAATGTTTTTTTGAACTTACAAAAAAACATTTTCATAATGGTTTTAGTTAAATTTTATTAGAAATAGGCATTACTTAGAAGCATTAAAATAACAAATTGTGTTTGCTAACGCCCAAAATTATAAGATGTATGTATGTACCTACTTGTATCTGTTACGGCTATAATAAAATGCGATGTATTAGTCTAAACTACGCCCAATGAAGGGTATTTAAACTTATGCTTATTCTACAATAGAATTCTATAGACAATATGATTGCTAATAATGTTAAAATCGTATAGCCAATAATGCATGTAATAAAAAAACATTGCCTTCCTCCAAAGAGGGCTAATAAACTAGCTCAAATGTATTTTAAGCAAATGGAAAGTGCAAATTTAAATATCGTCCGATTCATCATAAACATCAGATGTGTAGATTTATAAAAAGTACTATCATTTAATAGTTTGTACGTATTTAGAAAAACGATTATATGAATGTTCCTTTGGTGGAGAAGTACTTTTCTTGGTGTTGACAGATATCGAGTGTAATAGATCATTTACATAAACATTTGTTATTTTATTTTTTCAATCAATTTGTATTGATGTGGGCCGGTAATTTTTACTATGATACAGCAGGCAAATCTAATTGGGAAATTTCCCCAACTGTTTTTATAGGATTCTAATTTGTCGTTTTTAGTTATCGGGTTATTTTTATATGTGTGGTTTATATTAGTCAAAATATGTAGGTGAAATGTTGTGTTTCTTTGTAAAGTACAACAGATTTCAGTTCTAATTAAAATATTATTTATTCATTTTAGAAAGAAATCGATCATGCACTGTTGCAAATGAGGAGCAAACTGGACGAAGTGATGGGAATGTAAGTGGATATCGTGGTCCTATTTAGCAATCAAGACTGCTAGTAATTAGATAGTTGGTCAAATTGTTACTTTGGATCGATGGTAAACAAATTGAATAAATATACTGATTGAAATTGAATGACAATTAGGTGAAAACCATTTAGGTATTGTGTGTTGTTTGTTATGTTTGACCAAAATTTGGATAGGATTTTCTTCATTAACTTTTCCATGACATTTTACACACAAAAACAGGCGTAAATAGTTTTTTTATTAATTTTATCAAGTTCCTTATTCTGCCGAGACTTCTATAATACTTTTACATTACGATTTTGTTATGGCCTGAATTTTGCATGCCAATAAGTATTGATGTATTGGATTATATTGTACATCCGGCATACATTATATATTTTATGGTATCTATTTATATTGGCACGAAAGTATTTAATTATCTTATTTGTCAAAACATGCTTGATTAACCATTGCTGTTTGTTTTTACATCTCAGGGTTCGAGCGAAGATAGAAACGCTTCCAGTGATTGGAAACAAAGTGAAGACAAACTAGACCTGTTTTTGATTTTGATTAGCAACTTCGATTTCATTTCCAGACCCACTGGCGGCGCTCCTCCTCGACAAGTTCCAGATTTTGCCTTTTAGTTGTTCAGTTGATTCTCCAGCCTATCTGCATACATTTGACTGTTTGATGGCATTTTGTTCAGTGGGACTGTCTCTCCCCCTTTTCATTTGTTTTCTTCCTCCCTCTCTCATCTTTCTTTCTTTCTATCAGCCCTCTACTTAAGTTCATTCTTGGTGCGCCAACCAGCCATCGATGTTCTTGCTTTTATTTCGATTCATAAATTAGAGATTAGAGATCTCATTGGACATTATACAATACAAATGATCGCCAAGCATTGTTAAATCCAAATCGACATATTGTGTTGTTATTATTTCAAAATTGACAGTGTTTGTGAATTCATATGAAATTGTTAAAATTACTACATATATGTTATATCTATGTGCGAGTACTTATACAATCGGTACCTCCATCGACAAGTCAGATAGATATGTATTCAGTAAATTTTGTTTCTAGAACTGCAAAAAGGAATGATATTTATTTGTCATATTCTTTGCATGTCATAAAACTAAGTTACTTTATAATAGGGCTAAAAGCAAAAATACATGTATTGTTTGATCATAAGATCATTCTAAAAATAAGGTTCAATTTATAACTGGTTAAAAATAATTTCAGTTCTAAGTATGCCTATTGTAATTTATTAGAAGTATTTATAGCGTGTCACATGAAAATATGTTCATTACGTACCTTCAGTTCTAAGTATAGCTAAAGGGTATTTGCTAAATTTTGATTATTATAAACGCAGGCCTTTCATTTTGGTGTTGTACTTTTATTTCTATTATTATTTGAAAAATATATATATCACAATACATAGTCATTTTATTGTTATACTTCTATGTCAGTATACATTCGTTTTATTGAAAATTAGAACTTTTGCGTAAAACAGCCCTTTCTATATATACCTAACAAGAAGCTCTATTAATCTTTGTGCAATATTTTTTAGAAATCGAATATGGAATTTATCTATTTAAAACATTCCACATTTCAAATTGCTGGTTTTCCGTGTATCTATTTTAGGTAGTTTTCATGGCTGTCTGTACTACAGATTGCCATGGTAGTTTTATAATATTGAAAGGGTTTCTGAGGATATCTGGATTGTATCATATTATTATTACTTTGTAAAGTTTTGTCTAACACAGCTATGTGGTTCTGTGGTGTATAAAACACATTAAAAGACTTAAAGGATTGTTGATGATATGTACCTATAGTATGTCAGAAGGTATGGTTCCTATGCCTACCTAATGTACTTGTGTATTGTATGTAGAGACTTTGTTTGTTCGTGTTTATTTTGCTTTCCCCAATTTTTTTAAATTTTGTTTTCATAAAAATATATTCCCGTTACTATCATACAAATGTTTATTGTTTCTCTAAAAATTATCGGTAATGCAATATATGTACATATATATTGGACTGCTAAATTTCATAAGTCACTCTACAAGTGGTGCTTCAAACAGTACTACAACTCCATTAGCTAAAGTTGCTGTCTTGCTCTTCAATGTATAAAATCTCAGTTTAAATCCTACTGCTGTGTGATTGCTAAACGCGCTGATATTAGCCATTATGGGAGTGAAGATAATTCTATGGTTTTTATTAGTTAGATAAAAAATCTTAAAGCTCATTCATTTCTAACATTTGATTTCAGAACATATACTAATTTGCCTCTTAATGAAATTAATACTCAGTTAACTATGCCTATTGCTCAAATGTTTTAAATTCAAATTATACCTACATGCATTGTTGTGAATCTTTTCACCAACCATTCCACCTAAGATAAGAACTATTCTTACTTCACTTGTACTGATCTGTGTACTGCCACTCCTAACATTTTCTATCCCAAAAAAATAATTCTTGATAAAAGTAATGGTAAGAGATACATTTCTTGATGTTGATATTGAAGTTATTAAAAATTAATTTCACACTATAAAATAAACCATAAAGTAAATTATTTTTCTTTTGAAGTTGTGAACATGCCATTCATTAATTGGTTATAATTGCCTCTATGTATAGCCAACTCATTAGATGTTAATATATATTTTTGTCTTCCATGAAGACTGCTTTCCATTTCAAGTAACTTTACTATAAATTAACCACTAGAAGTTATAATACTAAAAAGGGTTTCCCTAATCTAGGTAATACTTTTAGAGAAACGTAATTTAAGGAGAAAAATAAACAAGAAGAAAGTATTTAAAGGGCCATGTTTATTCATAAAAAAATGACTAGTTTCGTAAATCTTTTTACATCGTCAGGACTTAAATTTGGTACGTTTACATTAGTTATGTGAAATTAAAACA
>JAUYWI010117572.1:0-10522 GCA_034780595.1 Parotoplana pacifica
CAGGCTTCCAAGCACTTTTTTGCCAATATCTTCTACTTTTTCTTTTCTTATGCAAAATTGGCAAATATTCTTTACTTTTATGCTTTGATATGAAATATACGACCACTTTATATTATTTAGGCAATGATTATGCCTAGCTGATGAGACCCAACAAGGCCCAAACAGCTGTCCTGGGCTATCATTTGCGAGTAATATAGATAAGTAGTATATTTGTATCAAAGTATTCCAGTTTTTTTATTATTAATCTTAAACAAATTAATTTTCCGCGGCCGATTCTTTCCAGAAACTGGATGATTCTTGGGGGATTGATGAAAATTAACTTAAAGCTGGGTCTGGGGTCGTCGAAGATTTTTCTCCTCTTCATTTCCCAACGGGAGCAAGCAATAAGGAGATGCTTTGCATACCCTCTTCCTCCACGCTGTTCCAGTTTTGGCATAAAGGGCTATCCGCTTTTCCAATGGGGTACAGATGCTTCCTAAGGAGCGGGTATTTGTCGACTCGTAGCTGGTGAATAATAATCCCCTCTTTGCGAGTAAGCTTTCGTTCACTGATGGAAAATCTTTAGCCATTGTGTACCAATCAGAGAGTTGAGTTTTAGCTTCTTCTGTCTCCCGTCCTATGGCCAAGGTTACTACAGATTCTACATCAAGCGGAATGTGGACTTGCTCCAGTTGGGAGCCTCTCTTTTCTTCGTTACCGTCAATCTCTCAGTGTACTGGGATCCACTGCAGCTCCACCTTTCTTCCTTGGCTGTTAAGGATTTCACAGGTATTGATAATCTGCGTCACAATGGTCCTTCTGTTTAGCTCACTCAAGTGCTCAATCTTCTGGAGAGAGGATTTACTAAACGTAAGGACTCTGATGCGATTTTCCTTGTTTGAGTTGAGGATGGTCAGGAGGCCTCTTCTCAAAGCCATCAGCTCCGTTCTGCATCTGATGACAATACCACCACCTCCATATTTTGTAGTGCCCCCGATAGCGAGCCGTCCGTGTACATAATGGTGTCAGCCGCGTTGAGGGTCGCCAGGTAGTTCATGGCTTCTTTCCGTTATTTAGCTTCACTCTCTCTAGTGGTTGTACCATTTATCTGAGTCCTGATCTCTAGGAATTCAGTATGGTTACGCCACCATGGTGGGATACCGGATCCTTTGGATCTATCTTCTCTAGGGATGTTATCGTAGCCACCCTTCGAACTCGCTGCTCTACCGACATCCCTCCATCCTCTAGTGGTCTTAAGTCTCTTCTTTCCCTCCTTCGTGGCCAGAATGTACAGTGGATCTTCCCGATCCCTCCTTAGTGCTCTCTCATAGATCTTAACTGCTTTGGCTTCCCTTCTGACTTCTAGACTCTCCAGGTCTGCCTCGATTTCGACATCTGCTGCAACATCCTGTTATGATTCTACCTGCCTTTCTCTGGATCGTCTCAGTTTATTCTCTGGCTGTTTCACTCATAGCCGGCATCCACTGCGTATATAGGTCATATGCACTCTTTTCAAGGTGACTTCGCGGGCACCCAAGCTTTCGAGCTCAGCGCTGCTAGGTGATTGAGTCTTTTACCAGCTTTATTCTTAGTACTGTCAGCCTGGGCCCTGAAGTGGTCACTCCTAGAAAGGTGACTTGTTTGCTCGTTTTAATAGTCTCATTGTTGATCATAATGGGGATATCGCTCTTGGCTTCCTTCGTCCACGTGGTGAACAGGATGCTCTCTGATTACTCAGCTGCGAGTTTCTGCTTCCAGTCTGTCACCCATGTACATAGCTTATCAGTAGCCTCTTGACTGTACTTTCTGGCTGTCTCCAAATTGCTATGTTGAGAGGCTATGGCCAAATCATCGGCGAACAGATATTTCTCTACCTTGTCTGTCATCCTGTCGTCGATGTCATTAATCCAGAGGAGGAAAAGGGTGGGTGCCAGAACACTCCTCTTCTAATCTATCCTGGGTACTGCTGCCAATAGAGTTGATCAATGAACCTAAAAATACGAACTCATTTACCTCTTCAATTTTCTCCCTGTCAAGCTTGAACTCACTGTGGTCTGTCCTGTTCCTATCTAAAACCATAATCTTTGTCCTCTTGGTGTTAAGTAGGAGGACACCTTTCTGTGCATTACTTTCCTTTGTGAATTTGAGAAGTTGCAAGAATTCTGTCTTATTATTACAGAGTAATGTAGTGTCATTCGAAAAACGAAGATTAGTGTTCTTTGATCCACCAATATTTATCCCTCTTCATGTTCTTCGGTAATTTCCCTGCATGATGACTTTGAATAAATGTTATAAAGTCCCGGTGACATGACGCAGCCCTGTCTTCCGCAACCAAATTCAAACCAGTCTGTATTCCCATCATCTGTTCTAACGGCAAATTCTTGATTTTTGTAGAGCTTCCTGCTGAGATTAATTAGATGTTCTGGGAAGCCCATATCTTGCATATCCTGCCACAGTTGCTCATGACATACACTCAAACGCTTTCACGTAATCTATGAAACTTATGTACATTGGTGCATTAGTTCCCGGCACTTTTCTGTGATATTACTTATGTTAACTATTTGCTCTCGTGTTCCTTTGCCTTCCACAAAATCTGACTGTTCTTCAGACATTTCTTGCTCATATTTTAATTTCATTCGGTTAATAATGATCTTCTACATAACTTTACTTGCGTGTGTAATTAAGCTAATGGTTCGATGGTTTGAACATTCTTTCCAATTACCTTTCTTTGACAGCGGTTCGAAGATCGCTCTATACCAATCTCTAGGCCACTCATCTTTTGCCATATCATTCTACACATCTCAATCGGAATATTGTCAATTCCTGGTGACTTTCCTAACATAATAAAAAGCATTGAACAATTCTTCGAGCTTTCAGATCAGACACTGGAAAAGCCATAACATGTGCTGTGTTTAATAATTGTCAAAAAATGTGTTAGGTCAAACCCAAAAATAAGTGAAATTATTTGTTGGATGTTAGCTCACTCTAGATAGTACTATCTAGTTTTTGATAAATTAATATTGCAAATCAAGTCAATATACGTCTGAAAACAGATATCATCATAGTCTCTAAAAGGCAGAACATTTAACACGTTGGACATCTAACACAAATAATTTTCTCGAGTATCGCTTATACAATTTCAACTTTGCTGGTTCTAATAAAATATATTGAATTAAAAATACAGTAACATTTATACTATTTAGTGAAAACTAATACACATAAAAGATGTGACTTTCTAAGGTTTGAGCTAACACACTTTTTGACCTGACCTAGTACAGATCGACTGGTACGCTACATATACCTCGAGATAATTGCTATATCTATCTATATCCACCCATAGTCTATGTAGTCACTACAAATTTATCATCAATATCTGGACTTCAGAAAGAACCTGGTTAAACCTTAAATTCTACAATTTTGACTGTGATTCATGGATTTTAGATACTTTTTTTACTATTTTGAAACGAGCAAATAAGTCTCCGGTTGTTAACAAAATATCTATTATTTATGGGGTAGGGCAAGCAAGGTTAAGTATTGTGATGCACGCAGAATATCTGCTAACGCCGAAAATTACAACGTAAAATTGGAATATTTTTCATAGATATTTTTTGCATCGATGGGTATAGGTGATCTATTATAAGAAGAGATAAATGCTTCTGTTATATTGGTAAATTCGTATAGAACATGACGTAGATTTGATTAATTAATGAAACCCGTGTATATCAACTTGAAGTATTACAAAAGAAAATGTCCTGTTTTTATAGGCACTTCACCGAGGACATAAATATGTAATGTTCCGTACATGTTGGATTCTGTTTTCATTTAAATAAAATTGCTTTTTAACCATAATATCTTTATAAAAGAGTTTCAATTCCTCTTGTCAACTGCCTATGAAAGGGTAACATAGTTATCTATTCTAGACGTTTCGATCATACATTGTCTAATTAGATTAGCTTACACATACTTATATGTAGGAATTTTTAGCCGAGTTCCAGCGTTTGGCTTATAGTTATTTTTAGCTACAATTGCCAAATTTTATAATAAAAAAGGATGACAGTTATTTGAATTATGAATAATGCTGTCACTTGGTATAGTTGTGGCTTGTGGCATTTTATTGCTGAAATCTTATGCAGTTTGCATAGTTAATATAATTCAAAATTCAGTTATCTTAAGATTTTTATAATTTAACTTTGGGAGACCTAGAGAAAGTGAATAAATTGTAAATCTGAAAAAACTTATTTGATTGTCACATTTTACCATATAGATATTTTATCTGTATAAGAGTTGGTTGGATATTTACAACTATAAGCTTTTTTAAGCTTTTTTCTTACATTGTATTTTATCTTGGTAACCGAATCTGCAAGTTATTAGGTTAGTACTTGAAGCTCTTTGATATGGAATGATTGATTTTATTTTCTAGAAACAGCAGTGTGATAGTTCTAATGCACTTTGAACTTTTATTTGTCTAAAATCAGTTTCATTGGAAATTTTGCTTCCTTAAGTACAGAGCATAGTCCATGATACAAAACAGAGTCTGTCTGTCGATTCTTTGTTAAAAAATGTAAATCTTCTCAGCACCGTTTTATTGTCTTTATTTAGATTGAGAATTTGTTTTGCTTGGGATCTCCTCTTGCCGTGTTCCTGGCACTGCACGGAATTCGTCCTGGCGCTAAAGGCACCCTGGATCACATCATCCCCCGTTCCAAATGTGCTCGTTTGTTCAATATCTACCATCCTGCTGACCCGGTTGTAAGTTCGCTAGTTGCTGCTCATTTGATCCTGCCCAAGGGACTGTTGACTCTGAGTTTTTGTGTGCCACTAACTTTAGACTGTTTTTAAAGGCCAATTTTTCATATCTTTGAAACTACTGAACCAATTGCTTTGAGATTTTATAGATAAAGTACAAAAATCAATAATATTAAATATCTCAGTAACAAAAATGGGTAATTACGAATCGTTTTTTGTTTATAATATAATTCTAAAATATGGCCCTCATATCTATCATAAATATTAAATTATAAGCCAAAATATGAAAAAATCAATAATTGTCAGACCTACTATATAGGTCAAATTTGAGGAATCCTAAGCTAGTGTGCTAAGTTGATTGAAAGCAGCTAGATAATATTTGAATCATTGAATATCAAAATGTATTAAATTATTGTTCACTTCTTGCCTTCAAAATTGGGGTTTTCGACCCTTTGAGCCGATCCAAACCAAAGGTCATTGGAAAATTTTAAAAAGTTTAAATTAATAATAATAGTTATATATTTATAAAATAGCGCTTCATATTGTTACCAATGTCAGTAGCGCTTTTCATTCAATATTTACATGATGTATACATAAAATAATTTACATGTACAGTAAAGAGATGAGTTTTTAATTTAATTTTAAATGTTCTAAGTTCACTTGTGTTGCGTTAATGAGATGGTAGACTGTTCCAAAGGATAGGGGCTGCTCTGGAGAAGGCTCGGTCCCCAGTTCTTCTTGAACGCGAGGTTTGGTGCACAAGTGTTGTTGCTGATAATTGTCTAGTTAAACGAATTGTCTGTTTAATTTCAACCAGATCGGTTAAATTAGTAGGACCAGTCTTGTAAATTGCACAATTGGTGAGTATTAATACTTTGAAAACAATTCTTTGTTTATAGAGAGCCAATGTAGCTGTCTTAAAAGGGACACAGGGGGTGTCCTCCATGGAGAGGAAGTGGCGAGTGTAGCTGCGGCATTCTGTACACGTTGTAATTTTATTATAAGGCGTTGAGGAATGTTAATTAATGTGGAGTTACAAATATCTAGACGGGAAACAACAGGGGATATTGTTAATTGTCTTATACAATCTTGAGTAAGGAAGCGTTTTAAACTTTTAATTTGTCGGATCCAGTAAAAACATGACTTGCATAGGTTAGAAATTTGATTATCAAAGGATAAGGTAGTATCAAATATAACGCCCAAGTTGCGAGCCCATTTCACTGGTATAATTTCGACACCATTGAATTTTAACGTTATTGTGCTATTTATCAGATTGGATGAGGAATAGTTTAAGATGGATTTAATTATAATTTGTTTGAAGACATCCAGTTGTAGATACTGGATAGACACTGTTCGAGTATTTTAATTTGAGATGTATTGTCAATTCCAATCCAAATTTGGGTATCATCTGCATACAGATGATAACTACATTCGTGAGAGGTAATACTTTTTTAAAGGGAGTAAATAATAAAGGCCCAAGAACACTTCCTTGTGGTATGCCGTGTTGTAGAGAGCATGGACAAAATATTAAATGTATTTTTTAAAATTTTCAGAAAACTAAGCAGAATTTAGAAAAACGAAATATACCACAAATATTCTTTAACTCAAACATATTTTACAATAGAGGTACATATTTATTGTGTAATAGAAAATTATTATGAGAAATTGAATAATTGTTTTCAATTAAGCTAATATAATATTACCTACACATAAAATCCATTAATCATGAGAGGAGAACATACACTACGACAATTCAATTGTAAAAGTTGGAATTTGGTTTCATTTCAATTATGCCTGTCAGTGCTCATACTGAACGTTGTAGAAATATGTTATTGTGTGATAGATTGCGATCAGTGTTAAAAACATTGCATCAATAGTTCTGTGTTGACGCCATGAGTCTAATGTGGTCACTGACAAAGGCATGCTCCGTCATGCGTGACAAATATGCATGTTAAAGAAATGAAAAAGACTAGTCAGATTTAAAGGTTAAATATGGCTTCGAAATGCTTCAGTTACCAAACTGATAATGATAGATTTTGTAATAATTGTCAAATAGTTACATCACATCAATTTCCCCAAAATATTAACTATTTTAATCAACAGATTTAGTATATTTACACATCTTTTGTTATTATTTTTTAAAATTTTGTATGTTTGCTGCAGTAAAGATAGATTTCATTATACATAATTTAAAATTAATTTGATAGTTTAGGTATAACTTAAAAATAAATAGCATTCATTTCACTTAGAAGGTGTTTACTATCACAAAAGTTGTGCAGAATTTTATTGAATTGTATCAATAGGGCATTGATATCTGGATTATCTATGATTAGGGACTACTGAAACTCAAATTTAGTGATTCTGGAGTTTGTAATGCTTCTTATATTATAATCAGATGTGGAGATGATTCTTATAGGATGTACAACTTGTTTACATTAATCCCCCCCCCCCCAGCTTAAAAATAGAAATAGACAATTTTTTGCTATTTCTTTTCCAAATGAAGTCAGTTCATTTTAGCTTAGGAACAAATTTTAACTTATTGAAAACTTTGATAGAGTATTATGCTGATTATGACCAATTTCAGTTTACTGATTTCAAATATGCATTCCGTTTTATCAAATCATGTATCAATTTTTTAATACAAATATTCCCAATTTTTCAATTTTTATTATTTTAATCATACTAAGTATTATATGTTTATTAAAATATTGAGCACAGAACACTGTAAATGATAATTACCTAATTTGAAATACTTAGATTCAAAGCAATTTCAAAGAAAATTTAGATATACAGTCACGTTCGAAAGTTTGAACATTTTCTAAATTTGCTAATAACTAACTTTTTTCCATAAAAATCATGTATAGGTATTTAACTTTAAAGAAACATACTATAAATTAAAAACCACTGAAAATGATCTTGAAACACCTTATAAGCTATTTTGGGTCAATATCTTGCCATAAAATTCATTTTATTCAGTAAGTTCCATTGAGTCGTTTCCGGCTCCTGTTGGTCATATGAATAAAGCTTCTCCATCCCGTTCTGTCTTGCGCCTTTCTAAACAGAACAATCAACCTCGTAACAGTGTATTTTGATATGCCATCCATCCATCGAAGCTATGGCATGCCACGTTGCCGAGTTCCTTAAGTCATTCCCAGCATAATCGTCTTTTCTAAGTTGTTACCATCTCTGCGGATTATGTGGCCAAAGTAACTAAGCCTGTTCTTAAGCATTTGACCCTCGAGAGAGAATTTCCAATAAGATTCGTTTAAGTTTTCAGAAGGTATTTCTGGTGAAGCTCTGACAGCAATTATTAAAGCCAGTCTTGGAAAATATAACAGACTTTAAAATCTTAGGGGACAATGCTACGATGGTGCCCGATAACATGGCAGGTGTGACTAATGGTGTTAGATCTAGAATTCAGCGTGAATTTCCTCGTGCTCTTCATGTATGGTGTAAGCTCTCACTGACTTTATCTTTGTATTGTCAATTCAACCCGAAATTAAAAACATGATGGACAATGCAGACACAGTTGTCAGATTCTTTATCATTTCACCAAAGAAACAAAGTGAACTCGAGAAGAATATTGAGCAGCAGCTTCCATGTTCTAATTAAAGTTTAAAACAGATGAGTTCAACGATGAGTCGTACGAGCCAGTCATCTCAACAGTAGAACGATTACAAGAATTTCAATAGAGACACAGTGTCAAATGCATCAAGTCTTCTAATTAATAACTCAAGTTTCTCATTTATCATGTCACTCCTATGTTGCTAAAGAGTGTTTGTTATTTGTTAAAAATCTAGTAACAAAATACTTCGCTTGATGTTGTCCAATCTACTGAATACATCAATCCTTCGAAAAAATGTATAGAGTTTGCTCGTAACAATATTGATTCTTTCCACGAGAGAGTGTTTACAGGGTTGCCACAACTTCGGAATTTGGGAAAAGTGCTCTTCGGTGAATTTATTATTTTCTATATATCATTTGTTTTATATTTCTTATTTGACAGATGCTCCTTTGCAACTTGTGATGTATGAATAGAAATAAATTCTATTTGTTTTTGCAGCCTTACAAATAGGCATTGCCTTTATGTTGCACAGATATTAATACCTAATTTCTTTTTAAGAATTTAAATATTTCTGTGAACTTATTGGTTTATTTCTATAGTTTACTATTTTATTTATACTATTTCCATGCAAATTTTTAAGTGCCTACTTAAAAGATTACTTTAAAATGTCTCCTGTATCTGCAAGCTTTGTTTGTATAATCTACTGTGTGTATTATGTATAATATAATATTCTGTATATATTTTTCCAAAGCTGTGTTATAAAATTACAGTTTAAAGATAAAATATTTTGGTCAAAAAGTGCTTTAAAAAATCGGGAAAATGTGTTACTATAAGTGTGGCAACCTTGTGTTTAAAGACGCAGAAAATCTTTCTGAAGTTGCAGAAACTGAACCTCAAATTCGGAGGCGCTGTGGATTCTAACTATACCATTTCTAGATCATATGATTCAACAATTGAACGACACTTTGGTGCAAATCATGGCATTGTTTTGTCACTGATGAAAATTCTTCCTTCATCAATAAATGCTACACGTGTCACCCTTCCTCAATAGAAATTAAGGAACTTCACCCACTGAAACTGAAGCAGAATTATTAATGTGGAAAATGCATTGGTGAGAAAATATGGATATTACTAAAACTGCTGCAAAAACTATAAAGCAATGCAACAAGTTAATCTTTCTGAATATTTTAAAATTAAACCAGATTATCTGCACAATTCCTGTCACGTCATGTGAATCCGAAAGGTCTTTTAGTGCACTGAAGAGACTTAAAATGTATACAAGATCGACTTAATGGACTAGCATTAATGCACATACACAGAGATTTTCAATACAATATGGAAGACATTATCAATAAATTCGCAAGACACCACCCGAGAAAAATGGAACTTATAGATATTCTAATGTGATTTTTTATGTACGTATTTATGTCCTACATGTCATACATATGATATTTCTCTGTTTAAATACCTATATCTATAGTAAATTTTTGCATTATGGTTTAAAATTAATAATATTATACTATGTGTAACCCCCCCTCCCCCGCCTCTGTATCTAATAGTATCTAGAAATTGAGACGTGATATAAAAAATAAAAGTTATATTTGAATTCAGTGACCAAATGCTAGTTTTGCTCAAAGCACAATATATGTGTTTATCAGTGTGATTATTGTTTATATTTAAAATTTGTTTGAAAGCATATCAGAGTATATTGAGGCAATTCATTAGATATCTGGGATACATAGTTGTTCTAACAAACCAAATTTGAACTCAAAATCGTACAAAGTCTAATTTTTGGATTTGATGATGTCATCATCATTCATTGCAGGCAAATATTGTAACAAATATCAACAAAATCGATCCATTCAATTTAGAAATGTTTACTTTGGTGACATTTTGTATTTAGGTCATAATTTTATATCTTAAATTATACTATTGTTAGGAAATAAAATGTTGCTCATCGAATTTTCAAAATTGATGCTATCCTAAAAATGACCTAGTGGAAACAAATAAATTTATAAACCTTTTATAATGTCGAAATTGTTTAGTAATATTTTGCTGCTATTGTCACTTAATTTTAATGGCTTCGATTCCATTTATTAATTGTTTATACGAGGGGGAGTCAATAAGTAAGCGGACTCGATATGATATAAGTATCCCATAGAGAATATCAATGTATTTTTATCAACCACAGAAACATCTAAGATATTGGTGAAAGTACCAACGCTATATCTC
>JAUYWI010117583.1:0-10521 GCA_034780595.1 Parotoplana pacifica
AATGGTAGTTTAGCTAAGTCAGTTTAAACAAGAAAAAAGTAGTTACCTCAAGGAAATTTTTATTAATTAAAGAGCTAACACAGTTTTAAGCGTATTCCAAATATTTTATGATTTGAGCTAACACACATTTATGCTTATTTCAATTATTTTATGGTGTGAACTAACACACGTTTTGCCATTTGTGGCTAAAAATAATAATATCACAGTTTTTTGTTGAATGTTTTTGTCGTTATATTAAGGTATAAATCTATTTTATTTTGAAAATAAAATAAAGGAAATATATCAATTTGCAAATTAAACCTTAAACAGTTTATAAATAATTTTTAAATGTATTCCATACATTAATTGTATGTTAATTATTGTGTTTTTATTCTAAACTAAACCTGAACAAATTACATAAAAAAATAATATTTATAATTATCAAACAAGTCATTGTAATAATATTTATGAACACATAGATATAATTTCACAGGTACACCCCATTCACGTCATATCAAAGAAATTTCTAAATTCTTTCTTAAGCATTTGTGGGGTAAGTGACCATCGAAATTCAGTGACATACTCTCGAACTTCCTGCAAATTAGCAACATCTTTGATGCGTTTTTGAGATTCCATATTTCGAAATACATAACAATCCTGCAGATTTAGATCTGGTGAATATGGTGGTTAAGGTATTAAATTTGACCAGATTTGCCAGATGTTGTTCCACCAACTGGGCTTTATGTGGTCTCGCATTGTCATGTACTATGAAAATTCTTTCTGGGGTTCATGTATATAAGAAACCACATTATCCAACAATTCCAAGTATCTTTCAAAGTTTATTGAGCCTCCATCTTACAAACTCTAAAAAATAAGAATTGTCTGCGAAATTAGAAGCCACAATAATAAGATACTTTTTGTTTCTAATGCTTTTGCGAGCAAGAAGAAGTCTGTCACCATCAGCATCAACTGGTACCCATTTTCTTACTGAATTTTGTGGTGGAAATGATTTAATGTTAATCTACTTTTCATCAATCACATAAGTACGTCCAAAGTTGCCTACTTCTTTATCGTCGTTTCCATATCCAACGATTGCATTCCAATCTCCCATTAAGAGTAGTACAAGATTATCGTTTCCCTTTGTTTCTTGAATAAGTTCTTCAATTTCGTCATATACCTTTTCAATGTCGTTCGTTCGTCATTGTGATCTGATGTTGGCATGTATGTATACTTGTATTATTGCTATGTTGGTCGGTTCTGCTTCTAATACTGTTAACAACATCCGTTCGGTTTTCTGTATTTTTTATAGTTCTTCCTGAGTGATGTTGATCAAGGATTATGGCTACTCTTTGTTGATGTTTATTGTCTCCTGAGTAGATGATTCGGTAACCGTTGTTAATGAACTCTCCAAATTCTTTCCATCGTGTTTCGCATAGTCTCAGGATGTTGATTTTGTATGTCTTCATTTCTGCGAGTACATTTTCCAATTTTCCATCTTGTAGCATTGTCCGCACATTCCAAGTTGCAATCCGTAGTTCATTTCTAGAGTCCGGTTGTCTGAGGTGGCCTGAATGCTTAACCCAGTGATTCTCAACACCCCCTGCCCGACTAGTTGAATCGCCACCGGAACCCAAGTTCGCTAAGCCCGCTGGGGACTAGGGGCCGTGTTTCTGTCGTAGAGAATTATCTGCGAACTTATATTGACAGTAGTTTCCGCCTTGCTTTCTGCCAAAGCTGTATGAAACCATTATCTAGATTTACCATGATTATAAACCAAGAGGTTCAAAAGCTCGGTTGTTAATAGTATAACTTATTTTTTTATTATATACATATATGCTTCATTTACTTTGAAAATGCGTTTGACAAAATGAATTGGAAAATTCTCATGAAAAAAACACTCAAAAGAATTGGAATTGACTAGAAAGACAGAGAAGACTCGGTCAAACAACAAACTCAAAAATTAAAAATAACGAATCAGATCTAGCAGAAATAGGACAAGGGTTGTCTGTTATCACCACTACTTCTCAATTTATACCAAACGCATAAAGAACAAAACATTTGACAACGTCAATGAGGACATTGAGATAGGTGGTGAGTTGATACGTGAAGTACGATTCGCGGCTCATCAAGGGACATTAGCAAACGGAATAGGGACTTCAACAACTTATGAATAAACTCAACGATAAAGCTAACATTGAATATGAGAATGAGAAACAACCCAGTCAACATTACTCTGAATGGCCAACAATTAAAACAGTTAAGAGATTCAAATATTACATCAGACGGAACATGTCAAGAAGAAATTCAAACTAGAATAGCAATGGCAAAAGACAGTATTTACAAAAAGAAGAGAACTTCTAACCAAGAATCTGATAGTAGAATCAAAAAAGAAAATAGTAAATATACTAATTTGGAGCATATTTCTATATAGTTTTTAGACGTGGACACTACATGAAAGCGATAAAAAATAGAGGCATTTGAAATGTGGATACATTTAATTTTATAACCACCTACATTATTAGACAATTTAGGTGCATTAAAAACGAGTATTGCTAACATAATTAAAAATAATGTCAGAGTTACAGATTTAGCAAAGTTAAGGTTAGTAAAATTATCAAGGCAAGAAACATAAAGAATAAAAAGGAATTTTGGATCGTGATTTATAGTAAAAGCTTTATCTAAAATTCTATCAGGATAAGCTAAGCGTTTAACCGAAGACTGAATGAAGGAAAGTTCATTATCCAGGTACACAGGGCTAACAGATTTTGTTCAAAAAATATTATAGATTTCCATTACTTACCCATTCAAGGATCAAGCGATGTAATTTGGCTATATCATTTTCATCAACTGCTTTTTTAATGCTGCATTCATATTCTAAAATTAGTAAATAAAATACAGATTTACAGTAGGTACCTATGCATGTAATAAAATAGCATAAATAATTCTGAAAATGTGTTTTTACCCAGGTACACCAAATGGTGCTTCAAATATGTGTATTTATTCCACATATCATTGATCTAATGAATCCTTGGTTACCAAATAAAAACTTCCATATAATAATGGTTTTAAACTTTAATTATTTTTTTAATACTACAGGGCTGGCCTTTATGAATCGTAACAAACCATTTTTTCATATTTTTCAGATCTCAAAGTTAATTAATTTGATTAGCTTCGAACATTAGGCTCAGCAATGTTCTTTAGGAGACAGAGACACAATGCAGATACATTTTGAAGCGGTTAGTCAGATCAAATCCATGCTAAGAGGAGGAAGCCTCACTAACCCAATTATTGCGTAATATACCTACTTAAATTGCACAGCATTATGGACAGTCCCCTCAGTCGCCACAAAGCTGCGCAGATGCCTTGTGTTGTACTTGGACATCCCCTTCATACTGGTTTGACTGAGTAAGCATTGCATAATTTTCGCTTAACTATTACATCATGCTCTCTACTCTGTATCCAGCTTTCCCCTCTCCACTGCTGTTGGCCAATCATGGAGGAATGCAATCCACCCAAATGTGAATAATTATGCTTTTTATTGACTCACAGTGAGTTTTAGATTCATTATTCGACTGAATCATGCGTCTTACTCACGACCAGAGAATTGTAATTGTCACTCTACACGAGACAGGAGTTACTTATCGTGCCCTATCCGCCCGTTTTGGAGTCAGAATAGACACCATTTCAGCAATCTGATTGAGTCGATGCCAAGACGATGCAGGAAGGTCATTGAGTCTAGAGGACGTCCCACCGACTACTAACCCCTCAACCCCTTTGAGAACGCTAAAATTGTCCTTTTCAGGGCCACCAAATCTTGATTGATAAACTAGAAGGTTGATTATCTTTCTATTGATTAAAAAAACATAAAAATAGCTACCTTTTTCAGAAAATCGAAAAATATAGCTTGTTACGGTGTATATATTGAACAATACCATAAACAGATTTTATTATTCTTTGATTTCAAAAATGGAACTTTTGCATAAACAATATTTCTAGAAAATTGGTCCAACCTCATTTTTCAGAGGGCTGTCATGTTTACCTTGGAAAGTACCAAACTAAAAATCATTTGAACACTAAATAATGTGGAAAGAATTTTGTTCAATACCAATTTCATTCAAATTGTTGCTGCATACATAAAAAGTGCTTTACATGCTGTGAGTCTAAGTTATACAAATTAAAATTAAAATGGTAAAATCTGATAGGAAATACAACACATGTAGCTACTATTGTACCTATGTATGCATTGCTTTACCTGTATATAGTGGAAAATCTGAGTCACAAATTGACTACATCTAGACAAATAGAAGGAACCTCAAGTAAATCATGGACTATTCCCGTTGAATCAGCAGTGGAACAACACAGGATAGTTGTTATGGACCTTGCTGCAGGGATCAAGAGAAGAGCCAACCGCAGGAAATCGTACGCAAAAGTAAAATAATAGGCTCTCAAAGAAAACGAAACTGCGATAGCCATTGCCCAAGTAGTAAAGAGCAGGCCAAAAGACGTCTTTAATGATTGGGAAAGCTGCAACGCTACAATTCGCGAGTGTGGTAAACAGATCCTAAGTGTTACTAGAGGTGCGTGGCGTAAAAAAGAGCAAGGAGGTAAAAGATGCCACTAGCAAGAAAAATAAAGCCTTCAGAAAAATGCAACCATGGAAAATAAAGCATCTCAAGTAGGCAAAGGAAGCAAAGAAAGCGATTGCGGTGGCTAAGGCCAAAGCATGGAAAGACCTCTACGAGAAGCTAAAACAACCAGATTGGCTAAATCAAAAGTTTAAGCAACAAAAGACAACTACGGGGGCTTCTTCATCAAGGATCAGAAAGGAGAAGTACTGCTAGTAAACAAGGACAACACAGCCAGATGGAAAGAATGTTCCAACCAACTATTAAATGCAGAGAAAATATACAATAACCTAGGACCGGTGTATGCCACCTTTAGACCTTTAAATGCAGTGACCAAGGAGGAAGTAGCAAGGCATTTAGCAAAAATAAAAAATAGCAAAAGTTGTGGACCATCCCCATCGAAGCATTCAAGAGCCTGAGAGATTTTGGTATCAGGTCTTTTTAACCAGCTAATACAAGGAAAAAGCATCCCAACCAAATGGACTGCCAGCATAATTGTACCTATTTTTAAGGAAAATGGCAATCACATAGAGTGCAGCAGCTATAGAAAACATTAAGCTACTAAGTCATAACTTGAAATTGTGGGAAAGAAAGGATAGTGACTGTGGCTCCATGGGTTAAATGAAATAGCAAACAGTCAGTTTTGATTTTAGATCAGACAGAAGTACTACAGATGCTACTTTCTTTGCTAGAATTCTGATGAAAAAGTTCAGAAAGAATAGCACACCTCTCTATATGGTTTTCGTGGATCTAGAAAAAGCGTATGACACTTTACCAAGAGAAGTCATGTGGAACTACTTTTTGCTGACGACCTGGCCATAATGGAAAAAGATGTGAACAAAGTGACACGAAAAGCAAAAAATAAGGACAGCATGTTAGAAGAAAAGGGTCTCAAAATTAACTATGAGAAAACTAAATATATACTGCAAGCACTGAAGCAACAATTAAGATCACACACCATTAAGCAAATGAAGAAATTTAAGCACCTTGGATCCACCCTAAATGAAACAGCCACCCCAGGTGACGATGTCACTCTGCATATCCAATCCGCATGGACTAACTGGCGCAATCTCTCTGGGGTGATAGCAGACAAGAAGATCCCTACCAAAATATAGATCAAACTGTATATACATATCAGTACTCAGATCAGCCCTCACTTATGGTTTGGAATGTTTGACCATCAATCACACCGCAAGAATGAAACTGGCATCAACAGAAATGAGTAGGCTGTGAAGAATCCTTGACATATCCATGTTAGAAATGAGGATATCCGTAGAATGACAAACATCCCAAATATCATGACATGGCTGAGAAGCAAGAGGCTGAAATAGTATGGACATAGTCCAAGTATCCATCCCACAAGATAGTCCATTGGGAGGTCATTGGAAGAAAAAAGGAAGATGGCAAAAGACTTGGATACAATAAATAAGAGAAGAAATGAATGCCATGGGACTCATCAGCGATATAACAATAGAAAGAAAGACTTGCCGAATGAAGACAAGACCGACCCTGCCGAAATAGTGGGATAAGGTCTTCAATGTGATGAGATTTATCCAATGGAGCAATCACAATAGATGAGTTATTTTTAATGGATTTAATAGTATTTAAATTTGATGAAGAGCAAGATTGTTGACGTTCTAGTTGTAAAAGGTTATCAATATTAGATTGAAGTGGGTTCAATAAAATTGGGATATTTCTAAGTGTTTGCTGAGTAGGATTTTTTGTAAACTTCCACGAATCAAGTGGATTGGTATTTAACTGAGGATTAAGGGTAACATTTAGTTGATCTTTTAAGCTACTAATCGAGGAATCAATCATGTAAAACTTTTTATCAACACTGATAAGTTTTGGTAGAACAAATGAAGGACTTTAATGAACTAAAGACTATTCAGACTCAGTAAATGAGTGGTCAGAGAGGTTGAAGAAACAAGACGGAGATGAAGGGGAATTCACATTATTCGTTGTACTGGGTGGACTAGAAACATATAAAAGTTTTAAAATGTTCTCCTGTTGAGTTTTAACAAGAATGAACTGTGCACGTAAACACATATTATTATCCAGAAAAGTTAGAGGAAAACAACACGATTTTTAAAGAAAATATAGTCGTGAGTAGGCACAGCTGTTGTTTAATATAAGAACTATATTTCTAATAACGATAATTTAATTAAACCTCTGGCTGTTCCAAAACAGTGATTTTTATCTAATGGATATCCTTCATATTTCATAGACAAATAGCTCATGTTTCCACCATCTCACTGTAGATTTAGATCATCTTCCAATTCTTCTAAGAAGATTCACCGACATTTTCCTATTCTTTCTAAACATTCTTGCAGCGTTTTTCCTAATGTAGAATGAAATCTTTACTGCAGCCTTCGAGAATACTAGCACCATAGAATTGAATATAATCTAACCAAAAATTTGTAAAAACATAGCTTCACCATAAAACAACGTTTCAAGATCAAATCAAAGCTATGTAATCACATGCATTTTGTTCTACACTCAAGGCCAAGCTGAAGTATGATAAAATGGTCAGTCAAGCTTGGTGGCTAAAAGTACTATCTATGTAGTTCATTCGAAAACCTAAAATCAAAAACCATTAAACAGTCCTGTCAAAAATATAAAGTTACTTAAATGCAAAACAATAACAAGAAATATGATGCAGTACTTAGGACCCTCAGTGGTTTTTATTACACCTCCACTAATATCTAGATTTATTTTGCCTGCAGATGCCATTTCTTGTCCTTCTTCCTGTAGGTATTTGTAATAAAATATTTTGTGCAATAAAAAGAATTTAGTTTATAAAATTACTTGTAATGTTTGTAATTCTTCATACATAGGTGAGACTCGTCATATCCTACATACTCGAAAGAAAGAGCACCTTTCTGAGAGATCTGGAGGTAGTCATGTTTTCAATCGTTTCAAACACAACTACCCTCTCATCTCATCTCTATTAATAAAATCTCTCTTAGTATTTTACAATCAGGTTATTTTTGGGACTCTCTTCAGCGTAAAGCAGCTGAAAAAGTTTATATTTATTCCCTTCATCCAAATATCAGTTGTCATTTTTATTAATTTATCTTCATCAATATCTTTATGTGTAGATATTTTTCTATTTCTATGATTTTTGTCATTGTTTGAAAGAGTTAAAATATATTTTTTCATCACTTCACATAATGTTATTCCAACCATCAATAGAAACGTTTTTAACTTAACTAGATGACAGAATTCAAGATATTTGAAAAGTTGACTTGGTGTCAGGTTTGGTTTTGACTTTGGCTTTGATTTCAGTAATTCAAGATATGTGTTCAAATTTCATTAATTTTTTTAGGACACATTATGAAGCTCCAGAATTTCTTGATGGATGTCTTGAAATGTAGCAAAGGGGTTAGCATGGACAAATCTTTTCATTCAAAGATGCATGTGCTCTGATGACCTACATGTGGGTTCACAGAACCAGTCTCATCTTGAAGTCTCAAGATACAAGACACTGATTTTTTTTTATATCTGGAACTTGATAGCAATTTGGGAAAGTGAGTTATGCTCAACATTACATAGCAAAAGAATATTAGAACACTTGGTGATATTTGCTGTTTCAATTATTTCAAGAATTTTGGGAGAGCTAACCTATCATCCTTAGGGCCTTTTTGGCCAATCTTGGAAGGTTAATTTTGTCTATGCATCTCAAGAGGAATATGCTTGAATCTGAAAGAAGTCACATCATAGCTTCTTTCAGATCATCAATGTTTCTTGGTTTGGGGGTTTTGAGTATTAGCCCATTATGGGCAGGCCAATGAGTTGGGTCATCAAAAGTCTCTATAGTTGCTAAACCATCTTGCTGGAAATGCACAGAAAGTATGCCTCTTTCTTGTAGGGGGTTGAGATGAATTCTTCTTATAGCATTGGAATATACCTAAGAATCTTGATTTATCCCACCAGTTTAAAACATAATTATCTTTTACAATTCATTATTGTGTCTACCTGAAAGAATAGGTACATACCCACTACTCCACCAAATACTTGCTACAAAGTAATATGACTCCTGAGAAAGTACTTGAACATATTCTAGCTTTATAGCATATTCTATGAAACTGAACATGTTTAAATTAGCAGTGTTTCAAGAGGCTAGGGTGGTCTACAGAATGGTCTGCCATGTGTATGAAGATGCTGATATAGGCAGCATGGAAAGATCCCTTCATTAGAGGGGTGTGGGGAAAGCTCACTAAATCAGAGTCAACAAGACAATCTTTGCATACATGGAAACCTTATGCTCAGTCCAAGACATAACAGACCTGAGACTGAAGGAGACACTTGTCATCTAACAATGGAATATCTCCTTCAATTCAAAATAAGGGATCAACCTTTGAGATAAGTATCTGGTCTAGTTTTCTTGGTTTGAACATGTTTTTATCTGATATTTTGCTTCTTACATGTTGGCTTATCTCTCTTTAACTCCATAAATCTTAATTTAAGTTTCACCTGTCAAGTACTTATTTCAATAAAAAAGTATTGACCCTGAAAGGGCCATTTTCACATTCTTTAAATGGGGATAAGAATAAGACAGACTCAGTAATCAGAACACCACCTCTGCATTCGATAACTTGATTGCATCATTCTGGCATTGAAGATAAAAGATCTTGGATAAACTAATCAGGAATAGCTTGCCATACCTCTGAATGAATCTTTTGTTGAGTTCAGCCTTCAGAAATGACCAGCAGTTCTCAATAGAGTTAAGGTCAGGACTGCAGGCAGGCCAAGTCATAATATTAACATTATTCTGATCAAAGCAGAAGCTGTAAATTATGTTGAAGAATATTGTAAATGGCATTCTCATACTATCAGCAAAGATAGTCATAAAGTTATGGTATAAGGCTAGGATTAGGGTTTGATGCCATTCTAGGAAGAAATACAGTGGCCTAGTATCCAAGTTCCAGGATATATCCCCCTTCCCCTATACAACTATTTCCAAAAAAACTGGAATGAAGAGTAATAACTTTTAATCAATGAACATCATTTTTGACAAATAGTAATTGGTTTCATTCAGTGATATTTTTGATGAATAGTGACAACTTGTTTAAAATACATGTGAAATGGATGAGACTTATGTGGTGATAGCATAGCTATTTTAATTGTTAAAAAATGAAATTTAAAAAGTATAGCCATTTTTTATTGAAAAAATAACATTGAAATTGAAAAGATAATTGAAATTTTTCATGGAAATTTATGACAGTTCTGTTTGGATAAAATAAATTTCTATCAGATATTTTAAATAACTTTTTAATTTTAATTTAGTTTTAAATTAAGTATATCTTTTAATAACAAAAACAGCTATACTTACCATGTAAGTCTCAGCCATTTAACATGCATTTTAAACTAGTTTTGTTATTTTTATCAATTTATCTATTTATACTTTTACATAGTTGGTTCTGAGTTGGTTAGACCAGTTTGGAACTGATCAGTTCCCTACATTTTGTCAGGTCACCACCTTTTAATCCTTTTACATCTGTTTGGAACTGGTCAGATCCCTATTTGGTCTGCTGCAACAGACTAGTTCCAAACTGGTTAAGTCACTATTTGGTCACCAACATGGATAGTGTAAAAATAGCACCAATGTTTGAATATGAGAAATGTAATCATCTGGAATATCAAGCATATATGGCATTTATGACAATATTTAAAACCATAAATACTTATAATAGGTGCTGAGAAGTTTCTGGTGTAAGTAGAGTTCATATGTGTTCAGACCTGCCAACCTAATAGAATCTCAATCTGGGACAATATTTTCGCGATCTACCCCAAAAAATTTGTTGTTGTAAATGTTATACATTTAAGAAGCTAAGCTATCCATAGTAGCACGCTTACACTTTTTCAAAATATCATCAGTAAGATTAACTGAGCCACCTAGTTTGTTAATAAGTAA
>JAUYWI010117594.1:0-10520 GCA_034780595.1 Parotoplana pacifica
GCCACTTTTACTCCAGCCTTATGTGAATCAATTTGTTATTCAATACCCGACCGGTATCAAAAATGTATCAATGTGTCAGGTGGTCATTTTGAGCACTTGTCAACTTAATTTAACTTTACAGAGTTGCTAATTAAACTTTATTGTTAGTAAATAAATAGTTATACAAGGAACTTTATTATTTGTAAATAAATAGTTATACATATAATGCAATTTTTAAAATGTTTCATTATTTACGACTAGGGATACTGACTTATGGGCCACTCTGTATATTAGAAATATAGTAGTGTTATACTTTTCTGTTTCAGTTCAATTTTAATTGTTTCAATTTGCATATTATTGCATTTAGGTGGTCAAAGAATCTGCAGAGAGCCAAATGGTCCTATTCGACTGTATGGTGGCTACCACAGAATTCTCTTTTCTAGTGACCGGTCTGTTACAAAGAGAGGATTTAGATTACAATTACAACGCAGTAAGTAGAGGTATTTGCTATATACCTCCTCTAAAAAATTCAATACCTAGGTATTTCAACACCAGTTTGACAAGACGATTTTAAACTCTTAGGCAAAATCTACTATATTAACCATAGTACGGTATTGAAAATGGACTGTTCTTCGCACAGGGGGATAAAAGAATAAGTTGGGCTTACTCGACTGAGAATTGAATTTTTATTCTATTAAGCCAATCTTTTTTGTCCCCTTTTCCCTCTGTGTGGGTCTATTTAGGTCTATTTAGTCGGTTGGCTCCACTTTGAGGTTAGTCAAAATTTATGCTCTCAAGGCTCTTACAGACAAATGAAACACTTAAATGGGTTCAAACCTTGTATATAGAAACACTAAGATCTCATAAATCCGCTGTTCAAATATAAGTCAAATTGGTTGTATTGTTTGGCATTGGAAAACTATTTTAATTTATAAATAGCTTTGGCTCACATTTGTACGGCGGATTGATGAGATTATAAAGGTGCTCTGTACGAGCTTTAACCCCATTCGGTTACTTCATTTGGCTGTGAGAGCCTTGGGAGCAAATTTTAGGCAACACCTTTAGCCAGCAAGGAATCTACATAAGCAAAACATAAACAAGTCGACTGTCCTCTAAATATTCGAGAAGCATCCAGCGAGCAATTCACTGCCGATACTGACTGACTGGAATTCGCTAGCCACTAGATTAATACATTAACTGTTTCGTTATATTGTGGCTGTTGATTGTAGTCACTTGTATTGTTCTCTGACTGTAACGTTTGGAACCAGTAGGTCGTTTTCGCACGCAATAAAAACAGCGATCTACGGAATTTAGGGCACTTTCTCAAAGTATAACTATTTTCTTTTGATTTTATATAGCGCCTTTGAGATATAGAAGTTCCATTACGTGTCTAGTATTGCATTTGAGTGCTGCACCGTTGTTCTCAGTCTTATTACGTGTCTAACAAAGTTAATTGGGATTACAAACCTTAGATAACTTTTGACTTTAAATTGTGTCCACCCCCTGGAGAGTTGTATTTTGTTTTTGAAATGATGAGTTTCAGTGAAGACGAACGGTTAGATCCAGTTCAGTTTAGACCCAATCCCCAAATAGGGTCGTCGGGGGATGCTGTTTATGTTGAAAAAAGGTTTTTATACTAACCCCAATGGATCCCCAATGGATCCCATGTCAATTTAGCTGTTCTTTGTGGAAATCAAGCCGTAACAAAATGCATTATTTTATTTAGGGTGTATATTGCAGAAAGATTTATGTCAGTTGTTTTAAACCGTCACTGGTTTTATTATGTTCAATTCATGCAAATTATATAACAATAAATAATTTATTACAATCTTTTCCAGATTTTCATTATTGTTTTCTGTTGTTTATTTGATTAGAAAGGGCACCCTTTTATTTGCAATTTCTTTCTCTAGACAATTTCTACCTTTTTTCAAACCAAGTTCTTTAGATATAATTTCCATTTTTTTAAATCAGCCATTTCGCGCTTTTTTGTTTATGTAATATATTAGCAGATATACCCAATAATTAGGTGCCTATATCATACATAATGCGTTTGCAAGAATTTTGGTTTGCTAAAATAAATTTGGTAATCTACTCTAGAAAGGCAATGGCAAGTAAAAGTGTACAAAAAACATAATTAACTGATATTAACAATATTTTTGTACACCTATGTGAAAATCGATTTCAGCAAATCCTAATACTGGTAGGACGAGATGGACAACTCGACCTCAACCTAGATGGACCACACGATACCCAAGAGGGACTACACCGACTTGTAAGATGGCACCATTATTTATAGAACTGTAGCCATTGTTTTAAAATTAGATAGTTGTTTGTAGAAAACACAATCCTTCTATTGAAATTACAAAAAGATAAATTTTGTTGACCTCATTAGTGTTGAGAAGTTGTGAAGAGAAATAGTTGCATCTTTAAATCTGAAACCACACACACTGAATACCAAAAAACTTATGTGACTGAAAACAGATGTTGATCTTCATTGCTATTTTATTTACATAATACCTAGGACATTTTGTCATATATCAATATCGTTCCAATAAACATGACCAAAGATTCTTAAGATGACGTGATGTGATTTTATTTAGGTCAAACCAAAAAAATAATTAAACTTCAGAAAATAGTATTTTTCCCAAAAAAATCCTTTAATGAGAGTCACAATCAATTTCTATTCACTTTGTTGTCGTCAAATATTAAAAATAATAAATATTTTTATTTCAAATGTTCATTTATAGTTGTCACCAGCATTTGAATATCGCATCCTAATCAGTATATTACAGTGACTGTTACTTATGATGATATCCATCTGTGCTTTTGTAGACTGTCCTTCAACATACATAACACTGAATTCCTCCGATCCTCAATACATTTCCTCTCCAAATTATCCCAATCAATATGAAAACAATATGAGGTGTTATTATCATGTTGATATACCAAATGGTTACAACTCCATTGCCACTTTTGTTGGAATCTTTGAACTTGAAGAAAATGGAAATAGAAGTTGTTATGATTTTGTTGAGCTTGGTAAGTTGCAGCTGGTTGACATATTTAGCAACAACCTATATTTTAATTTATTACAAAAGAAGATCAGTATCAATAAACACTTTATAATGTTGAATATTGCGTTTACTTAAAACTAGAAATTAAATTAAATCATTTTGTGTTTTACTTTGTCCTATTTATAATATGAATGGTTATACGAAAAATGTTTTCACTTAACAAATAGTACTTAGTCCTCAGTCGTAATTATTAAAAAAAATGCATTGTATAACTTTATTTATTTACAAACAATACAGTTTAATGTAGGTAATTTTGTAAATTCCAAAGTTTATTTTAGGTAATTTTGTAAATTCCAAATAGATTTGTAAATTCCAACTCTACTGTATTTAAATCAACAGATTATTGCGCTAATTAACAGATTGCTTTCTTTTTGGCTAATAATTGGACTGTCGATCAGAGAATTTTGATAATAAAAGAGTGGTATGCGACAGAATCAACGAAAGCAGTCAGTGAAGCTTTTATTGCTAAATATCCTGAATCAAATCCTCCAACAAAGAATGAAATTTATAAACTATGAACAAAATTTGAAACTACTGGCTCCGTTCATGACGCACCAACGTCAGATCCACGGAAGTCCGTTTGCAACAACGATAATGCACAATTGGTAGCTCAATCATTTGTTTGGAGTCCGACAAAATCTCAAAGAAGAGCATCCTCTGAGTTATCCATTAGCCGATCTTCTCTACAGAGAATCATGAAACAACTGAACTTTAAGTGCTATCGTCCACGATTACTGCATCATCTAAATGAAAATGACTAAGACCGAAGTAAACAGTTTTGAACAACTTTCTTATCACAATTTAATGATGAAGGAGAACATTTTCTTCAAAACATTTTGTGGAGTGACGAGGCCCAGTTTCAATTAAATGGACAGGTGAATAGTCACAATTGTGTATTCTGGGCAGAGAGCAATCCTCACCTTGTTACACCCAAAAATTAAATTCTCCTGGTATAACTGTCTGGGCTAGCATTTGGTGCGATGGAATTGTGGGACCATTCTTTTTTCAAGAAACAGTAACCGGAAAATCCTATTTGAAGATACTTAAAGAACAACTAGTTCCACTCCTGGACGCTTCCCAAAAATTCTCTTTTATGCATTTTCAACAAGGTGGTGATCCAGCACATTATGCCTCAGGAGTGCGTGAATTTCTCGACTCAACATTACCTCATAGGTGGCTGGGGAGAAGAGGTCCAGTGCATTGGCCTGCCCGATCACCCTATCTAACGCCGTTAGACTTCACTGTGTGGGGATTAGTTAATGATATTGTTTTTGGTAACAGACCAAAAAGTCTTGAGCATTTAAGTGAGGAAATTATATCCGCCTTTCCCACTTTTACTCCAGCATTATGTGAATCAATTTGTTATTCAATACCCGACAGGTATCAAAAATTTATCAATGTGTCTGGTGGTCATTTTGAGCACTTGTCAACTTAATTAAACTTTACCGAGTTGCTAATTAAACTTTATTGTCTGTAAATAAATAGTTATATAAGGAACTTTATTGCTTGTAAATAAATAGTTATAAATACGTGTATACACACGCGTATAATGCAATTTTTTCATTTTTTCATTATCTACGACGGGGAATACGGACTTATGGGCTATCTCTGCATAGTGATTCAGATGATACAATCATTTTTAAACTACTGTGCATTCAATGATGTAGTGTTTATTGTGATACAATACCCTTTTTATAGATTTTCTTAACCATCTGACGCTTAATGTTGGTCAAAAACTAAATACAAAAAAGTGTCCATAGACGATTATGTAATGTTTACTCCATAGTTCAAAGAGTACATATCGCTCTGTGGTATAGACGATAGATGAAGAAAATACAGAGGAGATCCAACGGTTTATAACATTTATAGAATTTCTTAAATTTTGAAATCTATGTTTACATAGATTAATGTGGTATTAATTTAAATAATTTCAAATGTTTATTAGTTGGTCATCGATGTAATAAATTATCTGTAATGACTAAATTTATCCAGTTTTAAAGAATTATAGAATTTAAATTTATTATTGAATCCTTCTTCTGCAAATTGTGAACTAACGGAAGTAAACGGTTTAAATCAAGTAAGTTTGTGTTGTTAGGTATAGATATAATGGCGCTAACTGTTTCACAGTTATTTCCTGGAATTGGAATAAATTTGTTGTTGAAATTGATGCTCTAATAATTTGTCAAAGATCGCCAAATATTCATTGTATTAATAGCATCATCTATTACCTATATGCTTTCTTATTTTTCTAATTGTAGATTTATTTATTTGCCGGTTGTTTTTGACTACAAAATCTTTTTTTGCAATTTTTGCTTGGTTTTGTGAAAGCTAGCATTCAATTTAAACATTCATTTAGCATTTCCTGGGGATGAAATTTGATAAAGCTTTATTATGGTTTGTATTCTGTACAACATTTAAACACTGTTTTCTGAAATCCTCCCCTGGTAAGACTCTTAAAAATACTTAAATTGGTAATTGATAGCAGTAATTCAGCAATTGTATCTTTTGCAGAATGTTATAAAGGTAATTCAGTTTTTTGCCGAAAATATGCATTTAAAGATAGTGTTATAGAGAGTACATTAATTAGGTACTTGTCAGAAGCTGAAATATATTTTGTAGATACAAAATGACCACACAAATAGCCGTGCCTGAGTATGAAACTAAACATATCAATAATAGTCTATGGAAATTGTTGTGATCATTTTAAAATCATTATCACGTTTTAAACATGGATAGAAATAATAATAGCCTTTTGTCAAAATAATTTAAACAGAAATCACTATGAATAAAAAAGAATAAGAATATGTGTGCAACAAAACTATAACTGCATCTTTAAAATGTTAGTGAACAGGTGCGGATTCAGAATTTCAAGAACAGGGGCGTCAACGGCCTGGTCCAGGATTTCCACAAAACAATTATTACCAAATTATATGAAAATCAGTAATATTTAAAAGCTTCAATTTAGGTTCTATTAAAATTTGAAATAATTAAATGTAATACATACCAGCCAAAAGGCAGTCCTGAACCCCCGAATGCACCCTGCATCCGTCCATTTCCATAACATTATGCTTTTGAAATACATATATATCAACATCTCAGTTGTTCAAAAGTGAAATAAAGCCAAGGCCCACCTACTTTGTTTGAATTAATACCATTAAAAAATAGATAGATTATTTCTATTAATGAATATTCCGAAATCAAATTTGAGAAATGTTTTTATAAAACAAGGAAAAATTATTAATATAGAGTGTAGCGGCATTTTTCTTCTATTTAGCTTGCTCTTCTGGTTATACTTTAATTTCAAACGACTGTTACAAATTATTCCGAAAACTGAGCTTGTTTTATGATGCTCTTAACACCTGTGCAGAAGAATCTGGGCACCTAGCATGGGTCGATGACCAGCACTCCACAGTTGAAAAATTGTCTAAACTGTTAAAAAATCCTAAAGACGATGCATGGATTGGAATGATGCCAACGAACTTTAATATTAAAATCATTCAAGGACTCTTTAGGAACGTATTGAGAAAGCGAATGTATGGAATATACGAAACTAGGCCTAATGACTTCGTATACTTGGACGGAAATGACAAGAATCCCCTGCTTAAAGTAACCAATCTTCAAGACGATAAGAGATATTTTTTCTGCCAGAAACGTAAGTAAGAGTAATTGTTATAATAAATTCAAGTAGTGTCAAGATTAATACAAATAAAGTTAATTTTCTTGAAAGAAAAGGTATTTTTATTATGACCAGATTATGAAAAAATAAAAAGGTATAGCCGTCTTGACAATAAATTATTCGTATAATCTACAAAAGGAATCTACAAAAGGAAACCAATATGCAAAAATAAATCTTTACCTCAACCAAATTAAAAAATAATAAATAAAATGTGTCAATCATTCCATAGTACTAACATCATAGTAATGAATATAATCCAACCAAAAGATGTGCAATATATGTAATATATACATACATCAAAACAGTATTCCTACTAGATCAAATCAAAACTACGTAACTATGTGCATATTGTACTACACCCAAGCTGAAACAAAGGAAATAAAAAAAACGATTTTAGAAATAGCAAAAACAACGGATACAACAAAACTACATCCAAAAATATCTAGGATAACGGATGGGAATATTGCTAAAATGGAATGGAAATGGAAGAACATCGTCATGAACGGAGGGGAACAACAACACATGAATCAGGCAAAAAACATGCTTAAAGGAAGAACGAATTTATGTATCATAAAATCAAGAAATGCACAGAATTTAAAATACTATTTTTGGTCAAGAGCATATAGCAGACACTTTACATGGACTACAACAACTCAATGAAGCTTAACATTAAAAATGAGGATCAACGTAAAGAAGACAAGGAAAACAACCCAGCATCATTACTGTTAATGACCATGGAGTAGAACAAGTTTATAAATTCTATATAGCTTCCTCAATATCAAATTTGATCAAGATATATGAATTTATTTGCAATCTAGAGCCAATCAACTAATTTGGTTCAAAACGGTTTTATTGTATCTAATTTTGAATAATCTAAAGTTAAAATTTGAAACTGCGATGATTTTATTATTTTAGGGATCTCTTTGCCTAGTTCATTTATTTTGAAATATTATTTGGTTTTTGCTACAGCGAATTTAACAATGACAACGACAACGACAACGACGACAACAACAACCAGCACTACTACAACTCCACCAAAGAGCTGTCAAGGTAAAACAAATTTAAATTTTAAGGGGGTCGAATAAACTTCATCATGTTATAAAATATAGAACTTTATGGATTAATGTTTAGACAATTGTATCGGTGCTATATGTAGAAGTAGAAGATGGAGAATAAAAGATAAATCAAGAAAGTTATTTAGTTGATTTTGATAAAATGTGGCACAGCTTCTTAGCAGAGAGCCTGAATGAATGCCATAAGGACAAAGTGAAAATATACCCTTTTGGTATCTGTTATTTTAAAGAATATGTATTTAAAAAAGACTATTCTACAAAACGTTAAAGATGTTTTTTGTTGATTGGGTTTCAAATGACAGTGTTTCTTGATTGGGTTTCAAATGATAGTCGTTTTGATTGGGTTTCAAATGATAGTCTTTGTTGATAGATTTTCACAACGTATTTTGTGTTCAAATTCACTTTTATTACATAGTCCTGGTTCCAATGTATGGTCATTTGATTTCATCAATGTTTGTTAGAAGAATGATTTCATTTCATGTGTCAACAACTACAAAATAAATATATAATTTGTAAATAGGAATAGTATAAATAAAAGTCTGAATTTAATTAGAATATTTAGATTTTTTTGCTGAACACGGCTAATGGATTTATTTTCTATGGAACACAATATTAACTATTGAACACGATCTTAGACAACCTTTATAATAATCAAAAGTTCCTTGTTAAAGATTCACAAAATAATGTCTACCTGTGCTTTGGTTTCAGAGCATGGTAACTGGAGCCTTTGGAGTTGTTCAGTTACCTGTGGCCCGGGTCAAGGGTCGCGATCTCGAATTTGCATCCGAGGTAGTAGTGATCTCGAGGGGAGTAAAATGATTGAACATAGAAATTGCACAAAGACAAAATGTGATAGTGGATCAATGTCGCAGTGGGGAAATGGCTTGTCAAAATTATGTATTTCTTTGGTGTTAATTAGAGTCAGTTTTTATTTCTTAAATTCATTTTAAATAGCAGCAATTTATGCAAACGATATAAGTACATGTTTGTCATAAAATATTCATTCTGTTGCAAATATCAAACATCTTAGTTTACCTATCGAAAAACTAAACATTAATAATAAAAGCATTCATTATAATAATATTACCAATAACAAATTCATGTTATGTACCTAGGTATACTTTAGCCATTAACTGATCCATATTTGATGGTAATATAACGATACCATGTGGTAATAGAGTAGCATAACCTGAGAAGCCTAACCAGCTAATAACTGTAATATATTATTTAAACAACTGAAGTTTAATAAAAATAATATTTAATTAGGATAACATTGTTATAAAAGCCTTTGCTCTTCGATTTGACATAAATATAATTGTACTATCTGTACTATCGAGTTGTTTATTATATGTTATCGAGAGCCTATAACTTATTCACGTAACGTTCTCATTCTAAATGTTATAGACTAATCTATTTTTTGACCCAATAATAATCTTTTCATTTAAATGTAAAGCAATTTTAATTTAAACATTTCTTATTGTAAACTTATTCATAAAATTGTAGTAAAAGAGTGTAGTTGTTTGTTAATATCTCAGTTTGGTTTATTAACAAAATATTAGATTAGTATTATGAATAGCTGTTTTGTTTTCGAGAAAAAGAATTAATTGTGTAATACCAAAAACATTTGATGACATGGTTAACATATATATCTATTTTGAATCATTTTTATGGGGCATATTATACTTGATATTTTTATTTGTTTTATTTGCCATTTGTATATTGTTTGCCATTTCTCCTAGTATTGCTACTTTACTAAATAACGTATCTGTGTGTGAGAAAAAGAAACTATTGTGCGTTTATTTTTATATTACCATAGTCAAGTTCAGTTTAAAAATCACACTCAGACAAAAAATATCTGTGTCTAAAACCCATTGTCAAAGATTAATTTTTAAGTTCTTGTAAATAAACTATGCATAATTTATTTCACATTGTGTACCCATGTCATATATTTAATATCTCACATTTTCAAACCGTTTATTTCATGGTTTTTTTTAAGTTTACATTATTCTATAAAAATGCTATTTTAAAAAGAGTGTTATATATTTGATAATTGATTAAGATCATATTAATAAAGCAATGCAGTATCTACCGATTTCCTAGTTATGAATGCATTTTAAATCTCAAGAATTGTGTAGGTACATAAATTGTATCTATTTGTATATGCCTACTACCTAACATTGTTGAGCTAGAAGAAAATAATGTTTTTCTGGGGCTTAATTTTAAAAAAGATATATCTTGAAGTTTTACAAAATTTTACTCAAATAATTTGGTTTACAACGTTTGAATTCAAATACATAATATAAGTAAAATATCTTAACATTACTCTGTATTTATGAGCGCATTAGATATCCATGTCCTATGTTTTATAATTGGTTTTTAGAAATACGATTCATTTTATTAATGGTCTAATGGTGTTTAATTAAAATTACGATGCTCAATATATTATCAATAGTAGCGCATTCTATGAGAAATATATTTTTTATTCATTATGAAACAATAAATACTAATTTAGTATAATAAACTTGTTCCATTGAATAAAACACCTTAGTTGTTTCAGTGATAAAGTTAGAAATGTTGTGATAGGTACAATTAAATTGCATTAATTGTTTATTGGGTCATCACAAAAAAAATTGCGTTTTTTTCCAAATTATTTATTTATATAACAAAGAAAACATAGAATATATATACAGAGATAAATCATTACACGTAGCTACCATTTGC
>JAUYWI010117605.1:0-10520 GCA_034780595.1 Parotoplana pacifica
TATATAATAAACTAACGAGTGGATGGATATTTATAAATGAGGTGTCAAAATGACCACAACAAAATTTTATGAAAAGTTAAAAAGTTTCAATTAAATATTTTCAAAAATATAAATATGTTTAACCAAACACATGTCTAGTGTGCCTCTGCGGCACAGGGTAGGATAAATAGGGTTAATAATTGTAGTGATATATAAATATACACAATTGCGTAGTTATACAAAAGCGAATTTTTTTGGAAACTCCTATATCATAAGAGCGAATACTTAGAAATTCAATTTCATTATAAACGCTAATCATTACAAGAGCGAATCCAATTTTTGATTGAAACGTTTTATACATAGCTTAGGTACTTTGAATCTAAATATATAATATACTCGCTTTTATGATGAAACGACATTTTTGTGCATTCGCTTTTATGATGATTCGCGCTTATGATTAATTTCTATTTTTTGGATTTTATTTGTTTACTTTGCTCTTACGATGATTCGCTTTTATGATGATTTGATCTTACGATGCACCCCGAAATAATTATATAGGTAAAATGCCTATTTACTACTAACTGGCCAATTAGGTGGTGGTGAGCAAACTGTTTTATTAGTTGCTGAATTATCATTTGCAGAACTTTTGACTCCAAGTGAAGAATAATGTCCCAAAGATTGAAATGTCATAGCATTGCACAAAAGAGCAGTGTTATGTCTTTGGAAGGAACATTCAGCACACCAACAAGTTGGTGAGTGTGCCATAGAATGTGATAGTTGAGGTAAAAGACTTCCTGCATGTGCTGTAAGATTTGGTCTGTTTAAATTAATATGAGGCAAGTAATCTAATGTAGATGGTACTGCAGAATAAGATAAAAAAGAGGTGGGTGATTGTCCAGAAACTCCAATATAGCCATATGGCAATGTCGTTGGCAATGCAGGAGTTGTTGTCGTTGAGGTAATTGGATGACTTGATTGCGTTGAGATTTGTTTTGCACGTTCTCTTTTGATAAGTTTTGCGCTTTTTGTTGTATCATTTGATTCCGTATGTTTTTCAGAAGTTGAACACGGGAACGCGTCTTTTATGGTGCAATTATCAGAAGAAGTAACAAGGCTCGAAGGGCTAGCAGTAGTAGGTGGGTCAACAGAAAAATCACGTGACTTGTGAAATTGGGACATCATTTTCTTCATTTCGTCTAGAGAGCTTTGTAACATCAGAATATAGTTTTTTGCTAGGAGTAGAGTTGCAATCTTCGATAATTTCTTAACAGATGGTCCTGTTGCATATGGAATAACTTCTCGAAGTCCATCTAAAGCTGAGTTCAAGTCATGCATTCGACGCCGTTCACGACTGTTGATCTTCAACCTGAGTGGTGGATTAAAACAACAAAAGACAAAAGAAAATTAGAATTATGTTAGAGAATCTTTTCGCATAATTATAGTTATTAAAAAGTTGGTCAAGGTTCAATGAAAACATGCATGTACTCTATTCCGACAGTAACAAGGCTGTCTAAAAAATGAACAATTTTGATAAGCTAAATGAAATAAATTTCCTCAAAAAAAATATCTTCAGTATGCAAAACTATGATTTTTGTGATATGAGTATAAGTTCAAAAGCATTTTTCACAATAAATCCTTTAATGTAGTCAGATTCAGATATAAAATTTCATAAAAGTAATGAATAAAGAAAACAAAAGAAAACAAAATTCAAAATCAACTTTTCTAATAAATAAATAAACTAATTCCGAGAGCATTCATTAAACAGAAATTTAATTTAAAATGTAAAACTTTAGAAAAAATGAAATTATCAAAACAGTCTTGAAATCACTTTAAAAATATACTGTGTTTTCTGGGTGGTTTTGGGGGAGGATCAGTGGCCTTAGAAAACAGGTTTTACAATGGGGGCTGTTGTAAGTTTTGTGGGTACTTAAGAGGAATAGTTAGTGGACTCTTCAACAGGGGGTTGTTTAGCTTCCCAATGGCGTAAATTTGGTGAAGGGTGACATGACTCATGTGAGTTTGCTTTCGATGTCTTTTGGGGTATTTCAGGAGTTGCACCATTTCTCCTTTCAGGTGCTGTCGAAAGGTTTACTGTTTCTTCATTCCTTGCGCAGTCACAGTCGAACACTTTCTTTTTTTCGAACGTTTCCCCTCAGATGCCGCAATGTAAACAAATCCACTGGATATGTAGACTAACCTTGATTTAAAGGAGGCAGGTGGTTCCAGATGTTATTAGCAATTTTGTCCTCTTTTATTCTGGGACCATTTGACAAAAACTTAACTGCTGACACTGTCGGTGAGTTGATGATTTTGAATTGTTATTTTTTGCTTCTGATGGTAGATAGAGCAGTCAATGGGTCAGATCTCTCTGTTGCAGATGCGACCACTTCCCCATGACCAAGCCTCCTCTTCGTCATCACCGGTGGGGAAGTAATTTACCCTCCCCCTCAGAAAAACAAAAAACAAATCATACTTATTGGACTGAAAGTTAATACATCAATAACATACCTACAGATAAAGATCACTAAAAATAGTGCCGGTTTTTTTAATAGATATTCAAGATAATAATAAATTATTTTTTTAAAGTTTTCCAGTTTTTCCAATATATTCATTTTTAAATTCCAGTGAACATAAATTTTACTTCCTAACTACCAATTCTCAAGGATCATTTCGGTCTGATAAAATGATATGTATTCTGATATGGACCACAAATATGTTCGATGTTATGTCGATATTCAAAATGTGTTTAATACTAAGGAGTTGAATCTTTGAAAACAGATTTAGATAGAATATAATATTGTTTCTTATTTGGAGAATTACCTATATATGTACAGTTAGGTTGACCTATTAGGTATCTACTGCTACAATTTATAATACCTATCTGTTACCTAGCAGAAAACTAGTCTAGGAGCCTGGGTTAGATGTATTCAAAAAAATTTCAAAGGTTTTGATAGACTTAATGTATTGATAATATATTGAATATAAAACAGTTTATCTCAAATTGCAAAGCAGGTCCAAGTCACTCAATGTGAAAATAGAATGTTTTCATTCACTTTAAATATACGAAAGTTCTAATCAAAACAGACACTTTGATTTCTATAATTTTCATTTTCTTCTGATACGTTGTTTCTAATGACTTTCTAGATCTATATATGCCGAATATTATTTTGAAAAGCGCAAATTTAATCTCAATTATTTTACTAATAAAACATGTATGTCAATTTCAGCATAAGTGGACCTTGGAAAGCATGCAAACTAGAAAATGTCAAATTTCATGACGTCATAGGGCAATTAGTCAAAGATTAGTATTGATTTTTTAAATTTAAAAAAATATTCCTCTTTTGTCAAATGTCAGCTCAATCGGCCTATATATGGGGGCGCGAAATCTAACAGATATACAAGTGTAGTACTAATTCCTCATATCCATTGTGTTCCAAACAACAAACATTTTAATAATATTTAAAAAAAGATGCGAGTTAAGCAAAGGTTCGCCAAGAATCTTTAGGAAATTCTAAAAGGAATAGGGAACACCTATAATGACCGTCACACGTAAACTACATTATCTACTTACCTAATAAATGAATGTTGATTGTTCAAAATATTTATTGAATAAAATCAACTTACCTCAGATCCTTTCTCTCAGGATCGTTTATCACTGTGGCACCGATAGGATTCCGTTCTTGTGTGCATTCCAATGACAAGTCAAGATGTGATACCGTAGACGTTTCCGCCATTGAAGAAGTCGTTATGCAGCTCGACATGGGATTAGAAGTTGCTTGTGGTTTAACCGATGGGCAATAGTTGTCACCAAACTCTTCTCCAAATGACAAGTCAAATAGCTCTGTCATAATGTTATTATATACTTTGATATTGTACAAAGTCTATAATTCACAGCTATATTTATTCTTTGTATGGACCTATGATAAGAGAGAACAAATGGATTTCTCTTGAAAGCGTACGTCTTCTTAACTGGAAGTAAGACTTACATTGTTGTTGACACACTCTCACTGTTCCTAATCTTAATATCCAATCGCACCAAACCTTCATCGAATGAACATGGTAATTATGATTTCTTTCGATTCTTTCCGCCCAATTAGACTTGTAAAAAGTTAGATTGGGAAAATGACAAATAGAAAATAGTTCCCAGATGGCGTTCTTCATATTTGTTTACGTCTTTTCTTTTCTTGTTTTGGCCGAGATGCCATAATATAAAATTGGAAATATTATAACTATGGGGGAAGTATTGCGTGATTTCAAAACTTAAGATTTTCATGAGTGTGGAAAAGTTAAGAAGCTTAAGATTAACAAAGTTTCTGAATAAATCAAGATATACCTAGTTAATTAATATTCAGTAGGCATTTCAATTAACAAATAGATTGCTAGTTATAGGAATTTCCGTAAAAATTTCAAGTACATATCTCGCTAGCAAAAGTCAAGTGTAGGTACTTAGGTAAAGTAGCCAAATGATGTTCTTTTTTAATTTGTTTTTGACAAATTCTGCTTTAATTTGTACACCTGTGTTGCGCACGGTCCCCTATTAATTATATGAAAGGGCTTTTCTGATTTAAATCTTTAAATCATTAGAAGGGAAATTTTCTCATCGTATTTTTCTTTAAAACATAAGAAATTAATATATAATATCCTAATTCAAAAACGAATGTATTTGCCTATAGGGAAATTTCAAATAATAATTGGTGTCTTTTCTTTTTCAGTAAAAATAATGAGTAGAATATTGAAATATTGACCGGCTGAATAGCAATAAATTTATTTTCAAGATTTTAAAAGGAGAAGAAAGCCCTGAACATATTATATTGGTGTTTTCCCCTCTTTTTGGACACTTTGAAAATAGTGTTTAAATGCCAATTCAAGTTTTTTAAATAACAAAATAACATCAATTATTTAATTTGAAAAATACAAAATGCCATTTTTGCAAAACAACCTTAAGAGGATCACAATTGTTATCTAAAAAAGCAATATTTATTTTTTTGAATTTAAAAATCTAGATTCTTCTAAAATGGAAAAAATCGCTCTCAGCTATACTCGTATATTTTAAAGAATAAGTGCTAAGTAGGTAGGTAATATGTAGTTACTACCTATACAATATATTGCCAATATTGAATAAATCTTTTAGTAAAAGAATAAACTCTTAGGATTGACTAATTTTTTCGTATGAACTCAATGATAAATTTTTATCCTATTTGAATACATAAAAAATGTTAGGTATATCAAATTTCATGAAAATTGGACCAATAGGAAGCAACAAAAGAAACATTGTGTATAATTTAGTTCTAGAAAAAAAGGACAAATATAATCACCAATAAAAAGAAAAATATCTAGTAGGTACTAATATATTTTTTAAATAATTCATTTTTATAAAAAAACTCACTATAAATTAAAACTAAAGATAGTGAAACATATCTACACAGAATGAATGAAATATGACATTATACATATTATAATGTCATATTTCATTCATTCTTTGGTCGGATTCATACTTCCAATAGGTGAATTGGGATGAAATTTACTACACTGGTATCTCGGAAAGATTCATCGGTCTAAGTAAAAAACGTGAGATTAGTGGTATAACAATTGAGACTAAGTATAACTTTAATCTTTAATTTTAGATTCACCTTTTAAGCTAATTTTTCTCAAGTGAAACCTACTAAACTGCTAATAAAAAAATAGGTAGAAAAACTATTAGGTGCCTTAAATTTGAAAATTAGAATTCTAAAACTATTCAAAATATATCAAAAAATTGTTCCTGCTACTGGACCATCATAGCAGAACTGCCATACCAAAGCTTGTCCACAATTTGGGAAATCAGACAAATTAAAAATTTTTCAGGGAACCGTCACTTAACCTTAGAAGGAGCGTCAGACCTTCTTCTTCTTCCTAACGCTAGAGCCCGGCTAGGCCCATCTTCGGGGTCATCACACATTGAGGCGACCCGACTTCCGGATGTAGGTTTCTAAGAGATAGTCATTGCTGAAGTGTCAGACCTAATAATGTTTAAATCGAAACTTTAAAAAATTCAGTGCACTGATGTCAAATTTCATGGCAATTGTGTGAGTCGTTTTCAAACAATTATCAGAAATGTCTAGAAGTTGTTGGTCCAAAAAGTCTTGAACACATTATATTCTAAGTAGACCAGACGCAGTTGTGGTTAATACAGTTTTTACTATTTTGATTTTATGCTGCGTCAATATTACCTTCAATTAAACTGTTGACATCCTTAATTTTAAAAACGATTTTTGATATTGTCTTTGTCTTTGACTTTGATTTATTATTATATGAAGGCTGAAATTCATTATTGAAAATATTCGCATTACCTAATTTTAGCGATTTGGTGAGTTTACGAATGTTTCCATTTGTCAGAACATGTTCTTTGTATTTCAAAGAAGATGACCCCCTAATGACTTTATATTTTAAGTTCATCAAAATTTTGATTATGTCTGCGTGATAAAAGATTAAGAATTACTGTAGGCTAACATATGTCTGTGCAATAAATACTTCTGTACTATCTATGTACATAATGACGTTTAAAAACCAAAATAACAGATGCCGAAACTGCAAGTAGCAATTTTAGTGATCTGCCTTCTAGGTATTAGACAAATATTTTTTTAAATATTCTACATAGGTAGATAAATCATTTTAAAAGGAAAGGTTGCAGAGTTATAAAAGTCTGTTTACAATTCGAACAATCTGTGTAACCTTAAGTCGCAAACTCCATTTTCGAAACTTGGAATTATACAAAATACCTAAAAGGTGCCCCTTCCTAATAGAATGTCGATTTTATCACGCTATCAATTTATTTGTTTTGTATTCTACATAAAGATCTCTTCTCTATAATGATTACCATGACAATTACCGTTGTAATAGTGTTACTACCGCCTATGTCACCTGGTCCAAGTAACAGCGGAAATAGGGGAAAATGTAGCTTTTTAGTCTACTTTCTTGATACAGTAATTTATTTAAATTTCAGAATTAATCATAATTTGGTAGTTTATATATCTGGGTCAATTTGAATAATCTGAACAATATACAGAATGATACAAAAAAATGTCATACATATTTTATTCCCACCCCTCAATTTGGAATAGACTCAAACCCACTGTTATGCAATTTCCCTTAGACATCTTAGAAACCTATTACATATTTGTGAGTGTACTACAAGGTCAAAATGGTTATGTAGTTTGATAAATTTTAAAAATATAACGTGTTTGTTTCACCATTCTGCAAATCCATGATTATATCAAAGAGTCGAAACTCTATGTATCATTCTTTAGTCTATGGTATATAATTTTATGAAGAACGTTGTAAAAAGTAGTATTTCTTGTTAGGTAATGTAGGTATAACTGCCAGATTTCATCAACTACACGGATAGTAACAGTACCCACAGACGGAGAAGGACATTTTAGTAACACAACCAACAAAGGCAATCTAGGTCCATTTCAAAGAAACTTCTTTAGATAGCAGGTTTATTGAAAATATACATACATAAGTGTTCTCGTGTCACGCGTTAAAATTCGTCTTTCAAGATGCTTCGGGCTTTCACAGTTAGATGTCTATCCTGTCATGCACTTATGGAATTTACTTGCTTGCTTTTCACATCTGTGCAAGGTCGCCCAGATTCAATAAGAACTCTGTGGGAGTTCTTCAACATCCAAACATTGATGAAATTTCTAAGATTCTTTTGTGCTTTTTACTACATATTCATTTCTTAAGAACAACTAGGTAGATATACTTTTCTAAAAATTGGTGTTTATTTCTTATGTTAAGAAATTAATGTCAATTATGCTAAGCATTTAGTCAGCAACAACCAGATTCGATTCCTAAACACAATAGGTGTGCTCAACTAAGTTGTCTAATTTAAAATATATACCTCTAACAATGAAAACTGTTAGAAGAAAATATTAAACTATTTCAAAAAGCGACGCCAGTTTAAATACCATCTAAAACGTTGTGTTGTAATTGACACAGTTGGTGGTATTTCTAATTGGCAAAAATGCAGAAAATTAATTTCACTTGATAATAATTACAAACAATATGTTAGTCCGAATCGGTCTAGCTAGAAATTAACAGTTCATACGTTTTTAACCGACTGGATTTAAATTTTATTATAATGTAGAAATTAATTAACCTACATATATACCAAACTACATAATAGTCAAATCCGCTTTAACCGGATCATTTTTGTTGCCCGAACGTTTTCTATCTTTCTAATGTTAAATACCAGAGAATCCAGATTCACTTAAACCGAGTTGTTTTCACTTATTATTACGGTTTTTAATTCACTAAACCAAATTATTATTTTGTTTATTCTTACAACTCATATAATTTCATTTAGTCTGTACTTACACCTTAATTTATTATGAACATTTAGTTGTACATACATTCTACTGTGTATTAGGTAAATCAATGTTTTCCCTGCAACTAGTCTATTCTGCTGCCTATATGATGATCGAGGTTTCCCAATCAGCATGAAAAATATCATCCAAATACAGAAAAAAATAAACAACACTTCATTAGGTACTTTTTCACCTCTCATACAATATCATAGTCATTTTAAACAATTACCCACATCTGTATTTCATTATGTAGATTGAAATCTTTACTGCACCAAATATGCAAAATTTAAAAAAATAATTTAAAAATTAAAATCTTGCAAGCCTTCGATAGTACTAACACCATAGAATTGAATATAATATAACCAAAAGATGTGTAAAAATATATGGCTTCAACATAAAACAACAACTTTTCTAGATCAAATCAAAACTATGTAATCATGTGTATCTTGGTCTACACCGAAGCTGAAGCATGAAGCGTGATTAAAGTATTATCTACTTCATTTGAAAACTGAAAATCAAAACCTATAAAACAGTCGTCAGATATGAAAAATATAAGTTATTTAAAATGCAAAACAATAACAAAAAAAACGGTGCGGAACTTAGGATACTCAGAGATGATTTTGTTTTGTCATTAAGGTTCAACTACATACGTTCGGTTAAACTGGATTAGTTTCGTTTGTTTAGGTGATCCGGTTACAGCAGATTTAAATGTAAGTATGCTTTTGCACATTTTAGTTATTACAATCCAAACTGATTAAAATAATTAATTCATCTTTTCTAACCCTAACCGAAAATTACAGTAGCTGATCTTCCTAAGTTTCATTTTGAATTTTCTACTCCATTTCAGCTATAGTGGGATATGGTTAAAACACCGGTATCACAAAACATTGTAGCACCTCGTTACAGGTCAAACGTCTCCACACCCAACCAGGAGTACCTCTTAGCAGCCCCATGTCTCACCCCACAGAACAATAATAATAACCAGATGAAATAACCAATTACCTGGTTCTGTGCTATCCTTGGATTGAAACCGATTATTGTTATTTAAGTTTACTGGTGTTGCCCGCACACGACATCATTTCACAGAGGCAATGGGCGTACAATTTGAAATCAAAGGTAGATAGATAACTCTGCAGGCATTTGACATTTGTCCACTGAACTCTCGAATTAATTAATACAACTGAAATAGAACTAAATTCGTACAAACTGAATAGAATATTTTATTATATAGGTTTAGTATGCTGAATAGTACCAAACCTATTTGTCTAGCCCTCCTCCCCCAGAAAAAAAAACATAAAAATGTTTTAGATCAATACTCGTTTACATTAAACTGACATAAATTTATCCGTATTTATGCATCATTGATAAATTTAAAATGAAACGCATCTTGATATCATAAGTGTTACCATATTTTTATTTACTGTACTGTCCATCGGGATAAATTTATCAGATATTCATTGGATGTTGGTATCTAGACTAATTAGGAAGTGACATCTGGCATGAAGTGACCACTGCTCAGCACGATTGATGATAGTTGACCTAATCCAAATTGAAATGACGTTCAAAAACTAAAAAAATTCTGATATAAGACTATATTACTGAAGCAAACTCCTCCCTTCCAATTAACAATTATATTAAGAGAAAACTAATACAATACCATAAGTAATTTCCGTCAAATTCTAGTCACTACTTTGTCCGATTTAGCTGAAATTTGGAATACATACCTCCAGTTCCTTTAGTAAAATAATAAAGAATTCAATTTATACTTTTCAAAATGATATTGATAATCGATTTTTAAGTTAAATTTACTAAAGATCTCGATCTATTGATACGTTGTTTCTAATGACTTTCGAAGTTTATAGGCATATGCAAAATACAAAGGATAATTTAGAAGCATTTTAGTGTTTTTAAAATAAAAAACAATAAAAATCGATAATCAATAAAATTGTGAAAAAAATGTAAATTCAAATTTTAGGTAGGTAATTAATTTACTCAAAGAACACGTCTGTTAACAGTCAGTTAATCAGACCTTTAGAAGTATGCAATCTAGAAACTGGCAAATTTATTGACTTGATGACGTCGTATTCATTTTTAGAATTGGAATCTCCCTATTGACATAATATTATTGGCCAAAAATGGCAAAAAGTGAGTTAGCTCAAACCATAAAATAATTGAAATATACATAAAAGTGAG
>JAUYWI010117616.1:0-10518 GCA_034780595.1 Parotoplana pacifica
GACGATGGATAGACGATATCAAAGAAAGTACAGGTCTAAATTATCGTCAAGCAGTGAGACTGGCGCAAAGCAGAGAAGTGGCGGATCATGGCAGCCAACCTCTACAGGAGACGGCACTGATGATGATGATGAATCAACTTATGCAGGTCATTTTTAATTTACTCGTTTAATCAATGGCTTATAATTTACGGTATTGCCTTCTGAAGTTGATGTTAAAAGCATTAAAAATGGCATGGTCCTACGTTTTCAGAAATTGTTTTTCATAAAATTAGTTAAAATTATATAAAACATATACTACTTACCTTATTCGTACAAGTAATATACAATTTTAATAAAAATAACATTCATTTTTATGAAAATCCATGTCCCTCTCGTGAACGTAGAGTCACACCTTTTTCAAAAAGCTTTTAACGTCAACCGTTAATTATAGGCTAACTGGATGAACAAGTAAAACATATTTTAATATTTTATGACATGTAATAAAAGTGCTTATGTCATGACTGTGACAACGAAACATTCTAACCCATTCTAACATGGCTCATCATAGACCAACTTATAAAAACTCATCAAACTTTAGGAGTGCGCTAGATTGATAAGAAGGATCTTGGCCTCCGGGACTAAATGGCAAATTGAAAACTTTCTGGACTTAAAATTTATTTTGTCATGATCGGTGAACATCTACCTCCCACTTAACCCTAGCACTATATTCTATCACTAATATCCCAAAAGTATTCTCTATACCTCACTAGCATTCCCCGTCTTTAAATGGAAAACTTAGATGCCCAACCCACAAACTTTGCGTCGAACAATCGCCTTCTAGAAAAAGCCTATAATATTAGGATAATGAAGAAAAGCACAATATCATATTTCCTAGATAATAATCTGCCCTTCAAGATTAAATACTCAGAAACGTCATGGAAGACTACTGAAAAATTAACTAGACTACAGTAAAAAATAATTTAATTTATAGCTATGAAAAGAAGACACCTTTCTGACTATCATAGGATATTGGCGGATAGATACGCTTAATGTTAAAATAAATTGATCATATTATAATATTTAACGTAATCTCAATCACTTCAGCTCTATATAGCAAAGGGTACCAAGTTAAAAATCTATATTACAAAGCATATTCAACAGAAAAACTCTTTAGAATCGATAAATCAATATTCGCAATAATGAATATGTACATAACTAATGTATTGTCAGAACTTGTTCACAATTGTAGAACGCTGTATAGATAATAAACCCAAAAATAGTATTTCCTCTGCACTATCTAATCATCGCAACAGTTTTTTTTACTGAGAATGCACCAGAACAACCTTTACAATCAATATACACATAAAACTTTTCGGAATACTATGGGTTTCAACTCAAAAAGGTTAAGTAACTATGATGCAAGGATATAAAAAATATACAATTATGTAGTTTTGTCTATATTGGTAGCATTATTGTAAGGTAAAGAGCTTTTATTTTACAAAAAGAGAACCTAATTTCCTTCTATCAATGTATACTGAAACCATTGTTATGGAGTGAAATTTACTTTCATTAGGCTCACAACAAAGACGATAGACAAGAAAGCTATACATTTAGGTGCAGTTTCATAATTAAAAATAATTCAAATTATAACAAAACACATAAACAATTGTTCATAAAACAGTGATAAATGACATAGGGTTCTATACCTTATAAAAATAATATTATACATATAAGCTTGGCAAAAAAATACGGTCAGCAAAATATCTTGTAAAAATTAACATTAGAACAATGAATTTAAGAATGTCATATCAAAATATCCAGTTTAACTTTCTAAGACGCATTAGCAGTGCAAACCTACATTCAATGATGACATAAACATCTCAATTTACTCTGTCGACTGTTTACATGGTTTATTTCATCATATTGACTAAATTAACCAGATTAAATTGTAAGAGACGACCATTCATATACATACCAACTTTATGGCTCATATTTCATATATCATAACTTTATAATGTGACCCAATAAGGCCGCAACCACAATACATGCTTACTACATCAGAACAATAACTTTACTAACAATTTAACATAAATCTTACTCGAAGAAAATACAAATTCTTTATAGTGGAAAAGTCAAGGTTATATTCTCACCTCTTTTAAGGGGTTATGGAATCAAAGCTAACCCAATCTCTTGATAATCCAACTCTGCTTTTATACAGCCCTGCCAGAAATTAACCAATACACTTGTTTTTAAAGCAAGTTTTATTATTTCTTCATTTATTTTCCAACTTGCAAAAACTATGAAATTTCATTTTGTATATTATTCTTTATCTGATATATTATAAGTGCCCCAAGTAAACGAGTCACAACTTTATCCAATGTCAGAAATTGAGGTCACTGATTTGGGACTGGACCCACCCATTATGCATTAAAGATTAATTTTTCTCAATTCAATTTTAGGTCAGGAAATCATTCGAAAATCACTAAAAATGATCTAGAAACTAATAATGTCAATTTAACTCAATTAGAGTCATTTACATGTGAAGAAATTCATTTTAAAAAATCCATTTTTATAGACACCCCAGTATGATGAGCCTTGTAGACCAGCATCCATAAAAGTAAGGCATGTAATCACTGAAATGGCTTTAAAATCCTATTTTGTTCAAAATTTAAAATTAGAAAGGCACTTTTTATGGTTGCTGGTCTACAAAACCCACCATACTGGGACAGGTATGTAAAAATTGATTTTTTTCTTAAGTGAATTTATTCACGTGTAAATGGCTCTGATTGATTTAAAATAACTTACTATTAGTTTCTGGATCATTTCTAGTGGTTTAGAATAATTTCCTGACCTACAATTGATCTCTAATGCATATTGGGTGGGTTCAGTCACAAATCAATGGACCTCAATTTCTGACTTTAATAAAGTTGTGAACATATCAGATAAAGAATAAAATACAAAATGAAATTTCAGTTTTTGAAAGTTAGCAAATAATTGAAGAAATAATAAACATGCTTAAAAACAAGTGTATTGTTAATTTCTGAGACGAGTGTAGTTTTATATGGCGATTTACAAACACATTGCCAAATTCTGCTACTAAACAATCATCTTTAACAACCAAATCCTAAACATCTCAAAGGCAAGTGATTCTGATTATTGAAATACAAAATAAACTTACCCAGCCCAATCTTCACGAATTCCAATTGCCATTAGTTTGCCAACTTTTGTCCAAGATTGTACTACTAATGCTTCCATTGCCTGTACAGAAAAAATGATAAAATCATGTACAGATTAACATCATATAAGGCACTGACTAGAATCAGAAATTTATTTGTACAATTCTAACAAAATAAAGTAGAACATAATATGTAAATATCGAAAAAAAAGTTATGAAAATATACTTATAAATTAATATTAAAATGACATCTATAAAAAGTATTCGACTACTTTATATGTAAAATATTATGCTCTAAAATGATATTAATATAAAATAAATTATGTGGTCTCTTTAAATGATATACTAAAGTTACTGACCATGTAACATTTTTCATGTTCCATATAAGTCTCTTCAAGTGACATGGTATCAAAATAATTTTGAACTATGTTACATAATTCTTGACTCAAGGTTGTATCCATGTTCTACAATAATGCAGTTACGTTGATAAAAATCCAACCTGCAATTAAAAATACAAATTAATAAAAATTTTATCAGGCAACTAAATGCAAAGTACTTTTGGTGTCCAATAATTGAGATTTCTTTTTACAAAGCTGCTTACACACCCAATAAAAATTGCAGAATATTAAAAAATACAGATTAAACTATACTGCCAAAGAAATAGTGTTTCCAATGCAGGAATCTCTTCTTGTAAGAAAGACATAAAGTCCAAAAACGTAAATAAGAAAGCAGCAAAGTTGAGGGCAAAAGAAGAAGAAGAAAATTGCAAAGAAAGACAAAGAATAAAAAAGTGAATTAGGAAGAGTCAAGGCTCAAGAGGATACATTAGCGAAAAAGTTAAAGATGTCCAGGTAAATTATAAATAAGTAATAATTAGAAAACTACCTAGTTAAGCTCAATAATTTTCTGTTTTGTGACTTTTTTTAACTTGTATTCTCAAGCTTAACTATTTCATGACATTATTTTAGGGCACTTGAAGCTGAATGGATGATGCAGCAAGCAATTGAAAGCATAAGGGAAGCAACAAGGGGAAAACAAAATATGGCAAAAAAATTATATGTTTAATGGAAAGAGACAAGTAATTTTGATTTTTTTTGTTTTCATATGAATGTGGACCTGACCATATTATTAGCAACTATATAGTGGGTTGAAAGAAATACAATCGAAAAAGCAGCAAACAAATTTTTACTGGAGGCAAAACAGAAAGTAGAGATGACAGAGATAGTAAGCTTGCCAACAATTTCAAAGAAGAAAAACATTGACTCTCTGAACATAGGTAACAATTATTCTATTTGTGCACCAACAAGGGATATTTGATCACATTGTTTGTCACATTGTTTTTACTTTACATCATCATGTACATACTAACATACCTAAAATACCTTTATCATAACATTTGATACTGTTTTTTTTAAATCTCTGCATTTCTATTTTCAAAGAGCTCTGGCAGAACTGAATAGGGTCCATCCGGAAATTTTTTAAATTCAATTTCTTGCATTCTGAGTTATTTATTTATGTATTTTTCAAGAATGATATTAGGAAGTCATAATTTATGCTACCTAGACTTTGAGTAAATATGAATAAGGAAGAAATGATGTACATGTTTACAAACATAAATGAAAATAAAGACAGTCCAGGATTTTTGTTTTGCATTCTAAGACATTTATTTATGTATTTTTGATGAAGTAGGTCTTGTGAAAAAAACACATTAATATATGTTATTGAGCCTTTGATTTAATATGAAAATTAATTAGAAGTGCATAAATATGTATATGAAAATAGGAGTCCATCCATAGTGGTGTAAATGATATTTGCAAACAAACAAAATTAAGGTCCAGGGATTCTCCTCAGAATTGTTTTTGAATTTTAGATTCAATTTCTTGCATTTAAAGTAATTTATTAGTGTATTTTTCTAGACAAATTTTGTCAGGAAATCATAGTTAACCAAACTTGGATTCAATAATTTTGAATTTATCTAAAAATTAAATAGAAAAGAAATTGTAGAATTAGACACTGTAAACATGGAATTGCAGAAATCGAGGCCAAATTGTAGAATAGAATGCAACTCGGGTTTTAGACGTTAATATAAAATTAACTAGTTACAGCATACTCTTCAGCAGTTTATAACTACCTAACATTACAAACAATGTACAGTATAATCTTGCTATAACAAACATTTGGATATAGTGAACTGATTACCTTGGTCCTGACAATAATACAATGTATTTGGCTTTCCTAGGGTTATAGCAAACTTTGGTTATAATGAACCATTTTTGACAGTACCAAGAAGTTTGTTATAGTAAGATTATACTGCCACAAAAAAGTCAGAAAATGAGAATTTGAGATGTTAGAACTTGCACAATTGAGTAAGAAGTCATGCGGCTTTGGGAATCCCTACCTGGATTTTTTTAAATTTTAGATTCAATTTCTTGCATTCTCAGTCATGTATTTGTGGATTCTTTGGCAAAGTTCTAGTCATAAAATCATAATTCATGTTGTTAAGACAGACTTTAATTTAATATGAAACTGAAGTGATTTACAATAATTATGCATTTAAAAACATATACAAAATGGAGGAGTCATAGTTTGCATTTTTCAAGAAAGTTCTTGTCAGAAAATTATATCACCTAAACTTCAATTTAATATGAAAACAAAAGGTTTACAAACATAGATGAAAACGACCCAAACTGTTTAAAAAAAACTTGAAATTTCAGAAATCTGAAACAAATATGCCTGTTAATTTGTTGCATGGCCCACAGGTTATCAGATGATAAGTTGTATGTGGAAAAGGCTTTTCTCAGGCAGAAACTACATCAACACTGGCCTGACTATGACTCAATAGAAGTAATTTTTGGAAAATCAAACCATAGGCTGGTAAAGGATTTATTGTTGGCAAGCAACTTGTGGAAAAGTTTGTCCAATAGCTTTTCTGTAGCTAACAAATCAGTTTTAGTCCTTATCTCTGTCTTGTCAACAATAAAATAAGAGTAAAATGGATCAATAAAAAAATCTAATATGATAATTAAAAAGCAATTTCATTGACCATAATTGTAAATAAATAAAGCTTTTTCTTCTAGCTTTAGATATCTGAAAATGCTACTCCTCTTTTATGGAAACATTTGTTTCATATACATTATACAGGAATTAAGCTGATCAAATGATTCTGAGACCATATATGACAATATTCTTCCCTTTGTCTGATCTGCCTGCATCTGCTTTTGTTAGACTCCTGGCTTGCCTCCATGTCCTCCTCTACTACCTCCTCGTGTCCTTCCTCTTTGTGATACACCTCCAACAAATTCCATTTTCATTACCTTCCACACAGTCATTTTTATTTTAGAACATGACCCAAATATCTCAGCCTGGCTTATTGTGACCACATTCATCACTGGTTTTATTCATGTTTAACTTCAGCAAACCCATCACTCATCTTTCTCTCTCATAGTGAGACTCCACACATCAAAAATAAAATCGATATTTGTTTGCTCTAGGTTGCACCTCAGTCATAATAAATCATTAGATTAAAAACCTGGGTTGTACATAAATAAGCAATGGAGTGTTTATAGTCTATCTACCAAATATTACTAAATTTTAGTACTATTAGCTTCAGAATTAATTTTATTTATTAAAAAGTACATTTTGAGACCTCAACTTCATTTTTACAAAGAGCTATTCTGTGACCTTTGGGGATCACACAAATTAAATTCTGATGTAAAATATTCTTCAAGAATTTGGAGTGCAGATTCCAAATTCAAGTAAATTGATTCAGTTGTTTTGGAGCAATTTGTAAAAAACCTTAGGTGGTGGGCCACCACACCCCCTAAGTCTGCCAAGGGTTAAGGCACCACACAAACAGTTCATTTCAAAGAATATTGATTGATTCCAGGAAAATTGGGTCTAAATAGCAAATAGGTTCTTATTTTTACACAAAATTAGACTGGATGAAACTTAAGGAACTAGTGTAAGATAAAATTGATTGAAGATAATTGTTCCCACTAAATATACAACAGGTACATAAGTTTTTTTTGTAAACAAGATTATATATTGACAAGTTTTACTGACTGTAGACAAGATGTCCTATCCACCCTTTCTGGATAGATTTCTCTGACTCTAGCTGTGTTTTAAGGGAACAGGACATCTTTACAACTTAAAATTAATCTACACAACAACAATTTTATGTACCTAACTTGTTTTTATCCTTAGACCCATTTTTGGAATGGTAAGTATACTTAATTTATAGGCTACTGGTACTCCAACAAACTCATACCCATGGGTATGTAATCTCATACCCTAATAAATGAATATGATAAAAACAACATGTACATATAAATAACAATACAGTGATTATCATTGTGATTGTACTGGCAATATATACCATGTGTCTAATGCCAGTTTGGTACTATTATGAATAAAATAAATTTACAATTAAAGAAGCCCTACTTACAATAGAAATTTTGTTGAGCATAATAATTACAAAACAGATTGATATCTTTTAATATTTAAATTTTAGCATTAACTTTGGAAAGTTATAAATACCTATTTGCTTTATAAATGTAGTGATCTGAAAATTAGATGTGTTTTAGAATCTGCCTATATTAAATCTAATCAGAACACTCTGAATTTGAATAATAAATTCTTCAATAAATGTACTCGGACTCTCTTGCTAATATTATCCACTCTTAAAATATTATTTAAATTTAGCTTCACACTGGCTGTCTCTTAGTTTGGTTTTCTATTTTTTGCCATGATTATGAACCAAGAGGTTTGAAAGCTTGATATATTAGTACTTAAAAAGTGGTTTTTGTTTTTTTTATGTAAGAAGGATATTAAAGCTAACTCCATTCAAAGTTTACATCATGAGTGGGTGCCATACAAATGTGGTGGTAAAGAGGGTCACTGACAAATGTTGCAGGCACTTCTGAATGTACAGTATTTGTGCGATTAAAAAAACTATTTTTTTATATATATTTCATTCTAAATTCCTTTAGGAAATTAAATTTCCTATCTATCTATTTATCTACCTATAATATTGGAAATAAGATTTGGAGTCATTATTTTAAATTAAAAAAATAAATGAAAAAACAAAAATACAAATAAAATTACACAATAGAAAATGTTAATTTTTATTTCAAATGATTGTGTATACTAAAACTTATTGGAAACAATAATAAGCACTTCTCAAGTTAATATTTTATTTATTTAAAAAAGAACTTTGTAATTTATCTCATATAACCAACTCATTCATCCATATGAAAATCTTTTTTTACATTTAGCACAACAAAAAATCATCTCAATAGTTTTCTAGATGTCTTGATGACAAGGTATCTCATAAATAGATAAAATCATCAAGATAAGATGAGTTGACTTGAATTACCTTTTGGGAGTTAGTCAGACTAATACAAAACAGCAGAGGAAAATGTATATCAGTTTGACTATAGATGAATAAGATGTCAGTTAGTAAAATAGTGCTCATTCCAGAGTGTCCAACCATCCCAATTTAGGCAGGACAATCCCAATTTGGAGAGAAAAGTCCTGAGTCCCAATGGTAAATGAGCAGGATGTAATTTTAAGCTAATTGTCCCAACATGGTTAGCTGAATTCTTTTTCATTATTGTGGCTTTTTCACAGATTATTTTCTTGTTTTTTGGGCAAAAAATAACTCAAAAATTGTTAGTAGGTAAATGCAACAACATAGGTGGCCTGTAGATGTGGCATTAGCACCTTATGCATGAGAAAAGTGAAGCTTGCAGTAACATAATCAAAATTAAATGTGTCAAATATATCAATTGTTTGACTCACCATTCTGAATTAAATATGCTCTCTAATATAGGTGGCAGTGTTGTATTTTATACATTGTCATAATTCAATCAGGGAGAGAGAGGGTCAGACAGACTATAGACAGAATAGAGTACTGTCTACAGACAGTCTATAGATGGAGAAAATATTTAGCTACAACACACAGCTTATAATTTCAAATTTAATTGTACAATCAATCAGTTTGATAATGGCAACTAGACATACTACAAGTGAAAGTTTAGACTCACAGAAAGTCTAGCTCCCAACTTTATTGTTATTTTAAGTCAGCATGGAAAACCATGGAGTTTGTGATTATGGTAAATGGAGAAGAAAGGAATTTTTCAGGAAATGTTTTGTCTGGCAAGGAAGGTGATGCACAAGTGACATGCACTGCTTTTAAAGTAACTTTCTCAATTTGCCATGGTGGTGCCAACAACATTCACAACAATTCTCCAGTGCAAATCATATTTCACACATTTCTACAAAATCAAAGACTCTTCAGGTGTTTGGATTTGGAGAAAGCTGTGCATTGAGGATAGCAATGCTGTTCCAATTCTCAAGAATACAGTTCCTTGATCTTCTGACCACCAATAATGGAACAGCTTATGCAATATTCAGTGAGATACAACAAACTTTGTCAAGTAAAGGTATCTCATTTCACTACCTGATAAATTTCAACAGTGACACATGAATGGCCATGACACCATGAATGGCCAATGGAATGATGTTGTCAAGCATCTAAAAGACCATCAGCTAGACCTCATCAACTTTGGCTGCATTTGTAACATGGAGAATTTAGCTGTCAAAGCTACAATGAAGAAGCTTCCAGTTGGCATTGATACTCTACTTGTCAACATCAGCACACATTTCTACTTAAGTGTGAAGCACAAGGAAGAGCTAAAATCATTCTGTGAGTTTGTTAATGTTTCTTACAAGAAAATACTGAGCCATGTGGAAATACTGTGGCTTAGTTTGCTATGTGTCATTCATCATATTCTGGAGCTCTAGCCAGTGATTGTCTCCTACTTCACAAGCCACAAGGAAGCAGAAAAGTGAGGTTGTGTAAAAACAATTAAGGATCAGCTAGTGGGTGAAACAAAACTGTAGTCTACTCTTCCTAAACTATCTTTTAACAAACTGTCAATGCCTTCAATGTTGCATTCCAGGTGACTACATACACAACAATCCATATCTTACTGCCAGAGGTCAAGAAGTTTTAGTTAGTGAAACATATTCTGAGAATGTTTGTTCCCCTTGAATGTTGAGGATATTACCAGGACAAACTATCAAAATGGTGATTCAGATCAAGCAAATAACATGATAACTGAGATGAGACCTGGGTTTATTGCTATAACCCAGCATCTAAGCTGCAATCAATGCAATGGACCATTATAGGGCAACCTCCTCCAACCAAGTACATCAAAAGTTTAAATGGTCTGAAGAAAATGGTCACTACATTTTTCATGGTACATGCATGTACCATGAAAAATGTAGTGTCCTCACATTGGTACATCATGGAATGCCTTCCACAGGTTAGAAGTGAGGCAAGACCTTTTTGAGATTAAAAA
>JAUYWI010117627.1:0-10518 GCA_034780595.1 Parotoplana pacifica
TAAAGTGTGTCACGACCGGGGCTCGAACTGGGTACCTCACTATCCGTAGTCCAGCGCGCTGCCCACACGGCTATCGGATGCTCCTTTGTGTCTCTTCTGTCCCAAAGACCACCACAGCATTTTCATCTCTGCCACCTGCATCGTTTCCTCCTTCTCTTTTGTACTAGTCACAGTCTTCATCCCATACAGCTTTTCTGGGTCTCACCATTGAGTATGCAGTTCACCTTTCCTCTTATCTGGTACTATTCTGTCACATATAACACCAGTTATCCTTTTGCATGGACCCCATCCAGCTTGTATCCATTTCATCACCTCTTTCTCAGAACCACCATGTGTTGAATCCAGGTATTTGAACTCCTCCACCTGGTTGAGCATTTTTCCTGCATTTTTACCACGCATCCTTAACCGACTTAGGGCCTGCTCTCAATCTCAAATACTGCCTGGTATTTCGCATTCCTTCATTCTCCATTGATGCTTTCCATATTTCTAGTCTTTATCAACTTCTGCCCCCGACTTCAATCCCAAAACAATATCATCCGCAAACAGCAAGGAGCTTCTCTGATAAAGCAAAACCCCAACTCTCTGAATGGTACAGAAAGGCAAAAGACTTCCCGAGAGTGAACGTAGCAGCCGGTAGCCGAGTGGGTAGCGCGCTGGACTAGGATCGGGAGGTACCCGATTCGAGCCCCGGAGGTCACCATGGGAGCCGGTCTTAGCCCAAGGACCGTGGAGAGTTTGTTATTTGCCGGTAAATGTGCTGCGCCCTCCGTGGTGACCGTTGGATACTGGCTACATCGTGTGTAGCTTGCGAAATACACACACGACGGGCTTACACGTAAAGAAGGGATCACTATTCACCCGCTTCTAAGAAAGTACCTGTACTCAATCGGCAAGGCGTTTAGCCCATTATGTCAAGACTAACAGTGGCGAGGAAGAAGACAGAGAGCATCTCCTTATTTCTTGCCCCCCTTTGGAAGATGAAGAAGAGAATGACCTTTGATGAACCAATATCACCATTGAATTAATCTTCAGCACCCCCCAGAATCATCCAGTTTCTGCATAAAATCGGTCGCGAACAGCGGACTTAAGAAGAAAAAGGAACTTCTCTGGACTTTACCCGTCAGGCAGTCTATTACCAAGGCAAAAAGAAGTGGGCTCAGGCAGATCCTTGATGCAGTTCCACAGTCACCTGATTGAGTGTGTAAGTCACTTCTATTAATCTTTGGCTTCAGGATTTTTTTTTCAAAAATACATATATGTATGTATATTCATCATTTTCGTACAAATTCACTTTTTTAGGGAACCGTCATCAAGTGACGTTAGTGGTTGTCCTCAAAAGATTTGATGACACTATTTCTAAATTTCCAGTAAATTGATTAAGAGCTGTTTTTCAGCAATTTTGAAATAACCTGAGGAGGGTGGCCTCTTCGTTTTACATATTCCCGTAGAGTTAATTCGAATAATCATTCCAGAAAATAAGAGGAGGAACAATTGAAGATAATGAATGAGGGCCAACTTGGCTGAGATAAAGAGCATTGTCATGAACTTTTTAAACACCCAACAGAAGTGGTAGATTACTAAATTTTTACCAATGGGTCAGTTGACGAGTGTATGTTCAATAGAGAAAATGGCGTTGTGATCTACAAAGGCGGTTAAACAGAACGTTACTCTGCCTCAACTAAGAGATGTTGCTCGACCACTAGAGCTGAAATCGTTGCTATTGAAGGAGTCTCAAGAGAATTATGTTGGATTCATATCAGAATCCACTCTGAATAGTCAAATCGTCATCATAAAGATCAGAGAAAACTCCGAAAACCGGGACAGCCATATCTGCACTATCCTCAGGGTTATATCAAGAGCCTACAAGCTAATAACAACAAGATCCAGCAGACAAAGCGGTTAAAGACGGTAGTAGGAAGGATCAGACCTGCTGAGAATTGACCTTGAGTCTGCGGTGATCAAATATATAAAAAAACAGACAGATATTGGAGAAATAGACAAGTAAGATGAAATTTGCAGCGTGGACTTTCAATGAAAATACACCATCACCTACCACAAAATTGGTAGGGAAGTCTGCCACATGCAAAGACTGCCATATGGGAGACGACACTGTTGAACATTTCATTATCAGCTGCGACAGATGGAGGAACATCGTGGCGACCATCTTCCCAGATACCACCACTGCTGACGAACACTTCACCAACTTCAAAAACCTTGTCCAAAATGTTAAGTTGACTGGGCGCTGCTGAGGCCTGTCACCAATAGAAGAAGAAGAAGAAGAAGGAACAATTGATCCAAGAATTCAAATAACTATTTTATGTATCATAAAATTGTACCAACATTTTTAACATAGACTCTACTCCATATTTTGTCTGATATTAAACCGAAAAGAAATTTACGAGACTTTAATTTCCACCCTGGAGGCGATCTTAATACAATGACACTTATATATCGTATTAAATATTATTAAAAATGTAGTCAGAGTGTTTTAATACTAAAAGAAAAATAACTTTCTAAATATAATTTGGTATTGTTTGTAAATGAATTGGTGTTCCCACAACTGAAAATAGCAAATTAATATTTCTTAGTATGTATATATAAATTAATATTTGTTTACCAAAGCCACTTCGAGACCTGTTTCGACCTCTGGATTTTATCAGCTGCTGGATAGCTTAGTGGGTAAAATGCTTTACACACCAAAGGGTTGAGTCTACCTACCACTGATGAGATCCAAAAAGGTGGAAACTGGTGTCGTAGTAACTTTTCTGATGAATAAAAATTAATTTGTAACATTTCACTTGTGGGAACAACAATTCATCTATAAATTACCTTGAGCCAAGCTTCTGTTCCCTATTAATTATTTGTAGTTGACTAAAAAGGTCGCTAAAAACAGTTGTACTGTCTACTAACAGTTAGTAATTTTAAGAACAACTGGGCGCTGACATTTCATCAGCAGCCTGGATAGCTCAGTGGGTAAGACGCCAAAGGGTCTGGCTTCGAGCCTACCTACGCACTGATGAGACTCAAAGTAGTCTAATCCGGTCTCGTAGTGGCAACAATTCATTTATAAATTACCTTGCGCCAAGCTTTTATTCCTTATTATTTGTTTTATAATACTATTAGTAGTTGACCATATAGTTCGCTAACAACAATTGGTAATTTATAAATACAGCTGTGTGCTCACATTCACCAGCAGTCTGGATAGCTGACGACTCGTGACCCAAAGAGGTTAAAACCAGTCTTGTAGTGACTTTGCTTGTGAATAAAAAATTAATTTATTAATACTGTTTGCATTAGAATCAAATGAAGCTTATGTAAACGACCCATTATTACCCAAACCATGTGAACAATTACTTAATAAACAATAATATTATTTTATTGGGTTTGCTTGAGTTGGTAGTTGAGTGCTGTGTGTGAACCTGGTGATCCACTCATGACAGCTTTTCAAATAAAATACACTGAATAAGATCAAAATGATCGTAAATTGGTTTACATATAATATCATCACAAAAGGATACGCAATGAGTTGGTGATTTGCTATTCTATTTCTGCATTGTTTGCGTGATGCAATAAAATTTTAAGAATACCTACCTAGTAGCTGCGTCGCCACAGTTCATATAGATAAGATCAAATTTCATGTTAAACAAATTCTAATTTTCTGACTGATTGCTCTAATACCTCTAGTTCAACTGGTACGTATATAATTTTAATATTTTTATTATTGAAATTCATCACAATTTTTATAAAATTAAAAACGATAATATGAACTAGATTTTTACAGTAACATTTTCATCTCAATAAATAAAGCGATTTTTTAAATTAAATTTACTGAAAATATCCTCCATTTTAATGGCTGAAATCTTTAACTCAATCGGTGTAAAGCGATAAATGGTTATTCAAAATATATGTAGAAAAGATATTCCTATATTTTAGCTAAAATATGGAAATGTCTTTTACATGAAACAATGTTAGTTATTAAAATATAGTGATAGATAATATAAACATAGATAGTAAGATTTTCAAAAAATACTGAGATGAATAGAAAAGATAAAAACATCTAAAATGCAATATATGTACATACATAGATATTTAGAAATTGAGAAAAAGAAAACAGAGTTCGAAATGTATTCATTTTTTAAGGAAAAACAGTAAACCTAATTTGAAAACTAATTATTCTGATATTAGATATTTATAGGGTGGCCCAGAATTCCTTACGGTTCAAATTAAGTAAATATTTTATCAAATTGATTATCATATTATCTAAATTTTTGTCAAACAAATTCATTCCGGAATTACAGCGCAGACGACCGCTTTACTCTTGCCATTTCAAACAAGATGGGGCACCGCTCCATACTGCTCAAAGAACTGGCGACTTTCTGAAGAACAATTTTCCTGACAGAAGGTTTTTGGCAAATTCAGTCCCACTCCTTGGCCTCCCAGTAGTCGTGATTTGTCATCGTGCGATAACAGCTTGTGGGGATAGCGTCAAAATTCTAACACAGTCGAAGAAATCAAAGATGCAGTCAACATTGCCTTTGAAGAAATCTGTGTCGAAACTCTGCAAAAAAAATCACCTGCAAACAGTTTGCTAATTGATCCGTTTGGTAAATAACTTATATCGGTACTATTTATACTTACTTTGTTCATAATAATAAATGATAACTATTTTGATAAATAATTTAATTAATTTAAAATTTGAACCGTAGAGAATTCTGAGCCACCCTGCAGATAGTTATGTGATCAGCTGGAATGGGGAAATTAATCAAAGACTAAGATCATAAACTTAGATATAGTAGAAAGAAATCAAGTCATGAGGAACGTTGTTGAAAAAAGAAACGCCAGCATCGAAAAAATAAAACTGTAATATCAATCTTAGAGTAGAATATTTTTATAAATTTATCTACACTGTAAAAATGTTCACAATCGTTGTAATAAAGTTTATTGTGAAATTGCTATTTTGTTATTCAGCAACATATTGTAAACAAATTTCACAAAAATATATATTTTCTACTTTATACAGTTTATTTGTTATTATAGGTGCCTACAGGTTTCATACAAAATGAATTATTGTTCATACTATCTTATTTATTTACTCTGGATATTAACACTATCAACGTATCACTTTTCTATGGCAACCAACTTCAACATCACAGATCCTCCTAGTCCAGCCTGGCACCAAGAGATGATTGATGTTCACAATAGACTGAGAAGAGGAGTAGTGCCATCAGCAGGAAATATGCGGATGGTGGTAAGCAAAATTAAGTGTTACCCGAGTTGGAAAAAACGTGCTATACGTTCAACGCACATTCAAAACGCACCGAATTGAACCTTAGGAAGTAATTGACACGCACATACTAAATTTTAGTACGTTACGTATGGTCAGTCAAATTAGTACGTTGCTTGAAAGTTTCCTACGTTAAGTGAATGAGTATACTCCGGTAAAATGGCGGAATAAGTACAAAGAAAAATAAATGTAAAGCCTCTCATGGAAACGTTTTAAAATAGTGATTTAAGAATTGTTTGATTAATAATAAGAAACGAGGGTGCCTTAACATTTTTACTAAAAGTTGTTTTAAATGTTTTTTTATATCAAATTATTGAAGTTTACCGTAATCCTAGGCTCTGAACTTAGATTTTTTTAAATTTAATGTTTTTATCCGGAATTTATTAAAAAAATAATATAATTCATATTATATACCTATGCGTGCAGCGGGCTTTACATTTATTTTTCTTTGATTTTATGATTATACACAAATTGATACTTACAATATTTTCAAATAAGTTTGAATATTAATTTTGTACTCAAACTAACCCATACTCGTATCAGGCCTCACGTAGTTAAAACTTATTTGAAACACAAAATAAATAGCGACTGAGTTGGAGCAAATATGGAGCCAATAGAATTCTTTTACTGTTTTAGTTAACTCAATTTTACAAAACATGCTCAGGCAACTGGTGATACAGGTATTAGTTGAGTAAAATATTTTTGTACCTACCAAAAATTAATCCTAGTTTTACTCAAATGTGAATAATAATGGGGAGCGGAATATACACCCCTACCCGTGGATTGATTGAACACCTTAAAAACTTGTTATTGCAATATGTTTATTTTGCTGTCGAAACTTTTTTATCACAAAAAATAATTTTTACCTGGGCTAGAGGGGATATGATACATCCCTTATATCAGCCAAAGTAAGTATGTACGTAAGTAAATTTAAACAGAACAAATGAACTTTAAATTCTATTACAATTTAAAATTACCAATCAAATAATTTTTTGAAATTTTTTTTCTAGACCTTCAGTGAATATTATGCTAATTTGTCAACTGAAGCAGCAGCAAGATGTGATTTTTCGCTTAGTTGGTATGAAAAAAGCATTGAGAAATATAAAGGACTTGGAGAGAACATTTTTAAAGGCGGCTACAATACCCCTGAAAGGATTGCTATGCAATGGTTTAGTCAAAGAGCGTTCTTTACTTATGATGATGAATGGAAATCTGATCATTGTCAATCTGGAAAATTTTGTACTAATTATAGGCAGGTCGGTTTTTAGCTGAGATATTAAGTACCTTTATTATCTAGGCCTATAGCAATAGGCCCTTAGATCGATGAGCTACATAGCTATCCTTGCCAGACTATTATAGGACTTCTAAAAATTTGCTAAAATTAGGACATCCATAGCTCGTATGAGTTAAATACTATAATAATCAAACTCAGTAAGTTAATTGAACTTTGCTATGGCATATTTCAGAGAAATAGGTTTAGTGATTTTAAAACTATGAATGCCTAAAGTTAGCCATTTTACTACTATAAATTGTTCTTGGTTGCTTTATTTCATTCATCGATAATGATCCCTTAACTACATACAACCGATTTCAATAAAATGTCCTAGGAACTAAAAAAATCCGTTTTTGTTTTGTTGATACACTCTAGCTACTACCTAGAAACGAGTAGTAGCTAGCTATGCCTTGCATAATGGGCTTTTATATAATAGTTGGAAAGGAGCCATTTTTTACATCTTCTCGTAAAAAGTGGAACGATTTCCAGAATTTTAGATTTATGCCATCTGGTAAGTAAATCTGCTAAATTTTATGAAAATCAGTCAAGAATTTGAGGTGACACATGGTCTTAAAAAGTATTCTTTTCTACTTATTTTGACTCTTTTTATCCATATTTTTCTTCCCTTCATCTCCTTATCCAGAACAGATATCAGAGTGTAAAAATTAACCCACGTTAATGAAATTTGGCGAGAAGTAAAAATCCGTTCTCAGATTTATTGTGCGGTTGCTAGGGACGCCAATATCACATAACAACAACAATGATTTTTTACAAATGTATCCCATATAACAATGGTTTTATAGATAGATGACCACACGAAACCTGCTAGGGACACCAATATTACATAGCAACAAACATTTATACATGTATATGAGTATGTGACCATATTAATCTTTTGTTACTACATATAAACTTTTAATCATTATTTTTCTCTTAAGAAGTGCATAGCAACAATGATGTTTTACATATACATTTCACATAATAATGCTTTTATTGGTATTAGACAATATGAAATCTTGTGAACTTTTTATTTAGCAACTGTTGCTAAGGTCACCAATATGATATGGCAACAAACAATTATTTAAATAATTATCATTTTTAAAGATATTTGATTACATGTCAACCTTATATTGTACCATCACTTTTGGAAAGCAACCAAATATTAATTTTGAATTTTTTACAAAAAGAATGAAACTTAAAGACCAAACAAGTGTGTTACCTCAAACCCTAAAATAAGTGAAATCATTTTGTGTGTTAGCTCTCACTATTTTAATGTCATAGCGTATTTAGTTAAATGATATTTTAAAATATTAGAGTTACAATGTCAATAAACAACCGAAAATAAATATTATAAATTCAACTTCTTGAGTATCTAAGAAACAAAATTAAAAGTAATTTATTTTCGGATGTTTATTGACATTGTAACTCTAATATTTTAAAATATCATTTATCTTAAAACACAATAACATTCATAGAGTGAGAGCTAACACCCAAAAATGATTTCACTTATTTTAGCGTTTGAGCTATCATATTTTTTTGCGAATGGTTATTTAACATTCTAAAATAGATTTTTAGTTATCTATTTTGTTAATTAGTAAATAAATAAATTAAGATTGATCAAAAATGGCCAAATAGATGGTTAGCTATCTTAAAATAAATTCTAAAAGTACTTGAAATAAATTAAATTAAGTATTGTTAGCTTTTGTATTTAGGTTGGTATGGCTCTAAATAGATATTCATAAGTAACTAGGTATTTCAGTAGATAATTAAATAATTTTTAAGGCGAGAAAACTAATGGTATATTAATTGCAATTCAATATTACGCTAACTAATAATGTTCTAATGATCTTTGTTTTCGATTTTCATATCTCTAAAATCTTTTTAAAAATAATTTAATGTATATACTGTTACTTATTAATATCCATTTAGAGTCATAACAATCTAAATACCATTACTAACCATATTTAATTTTACATAATAAGTTCAGAACTTTTGGATTTTTTTTGTTGATATAGTAAATTTTAATGGCAAAGATAAGTCTTTTTACTTATATCTATCTTTTGCTTTTAAGTACTCATTTGTCATCATTTCTAGCTATTTTCTGAGTGTCTGATAAATCTATTTTGAAACGTACGGTAGTTTGCATAATTTGAATTCTGAAATCAAAACAAAAAGCTAAAAGGATCAGATTACAAAAAGGATTCACATACAAAAATAATAACCTAACCAATATTATTAAATTTGGATACATGAATAATTCTACCAGAAAATCAAATAAACAAGTTTCGCAATAAATATTAATGTGAGATGAAATTTTATATTATACTTCAATTAGCCTAAATTTAATAAATTATCCCATAATTGTGTCTTGCCCGGAGTTTATGGCATTAAATATTAAAGTGGAAAATAATTTGGTATTCTGGTATAAACTATTTTATCGATTTTAGTTGATTTTGTTGATATCTTATCATCAAAATATACTTTTTGGATAGATTCAAATTGAAGGATATTATTTTTGTTCCGACATTTTTTCTTGTCACGTCCGTTCATAAAAGAAAGACAGGTTATTCTATCCGCATAGAAATTAACTTAACTAATTATCTAAAATGGTTTCTTTCCAAATGTATTTCATACGAGTACAAAACATTTACCAAAATTGCTTTTTTTCAAAGTTTCATCTTGACCTTACCTTGATCTGGTCCAAAGACTAAAAAACGGTCCACAAACAAAAAAAATTAACAAAGAAACGTATTTCAACTAATTCATTTTGAATAGCTATATCTGTGAGTTGTCGAAGGCAAGTTATTATGTTTACAATATTTAGCAAAAAACAATAAACTAACCTTATATCGTATCATTTTAGTACGTTAACTTTATATGTACATCTTATCATACATTTTAGGTTGCCGCCTATACGGTCTCACAAGTTGGATGTGGATATAAAGTTTGTTCTGATGGGTGGAAATATGTCTATTGTCTGTATGACAGAGGGTAAGTTTCCCTAATAGAACTATTATATGGTGAATTGCGGTAGATTTTTAAAGCATAAACTTTTGCAATGCATGGAAAACATGTCGACAGGGAGGACATTTTGCACATTCCAGATGAATGTAACTTTATTGCTACTTCGTGTTTCAATTAACTTTCCAACACCAGTGAAACATAACTAATAAAAGATTATTTTAATAAAAGTGCCAGCGTAACAGCATTTTATTTTTGTAATTTGTCATTGTCAAACGTCTAGACGTTCTACATGACTAAGCTGATACACCTTCATACACTTGAAACTACTTAGTATTAGCACAACTCCTTGTAACACAAAATTTTATAAATTTATTCGTTAAACTAATTTACGAGTGAACTTAATCAAAATTTACATAGAGATCTCATACAGTAATACAACAAGAAAATATGCTCCTGTGTTTAATTGCTGAAATTAATTATATTTGTCAGTTTGCAGACAAATATGTTAGAGGCACCTATTTATGTATAGTTAGAACTTAATAGTTGCTCTTTTACGGAGCATTGACATCTAGGTATTCAGCAAAGAAAGAAGTGTTTAGGAAAATCTATCTAATAAAGAACTAAGATTTTAATTCTGACGTTGATATTAAGGGGACAGCCGCACAGCCTATGAAGGGCATATAAGTAATTTTGACAAGATATGGCCACGATTCTGCTTGGAAAGCTTAAAGCCCATTGTGTCACAAAGAATGTTTGAAGTTCGAATAAATACTGCTCAGAATTTCTTGAGAAGCTGTTGGGTCTTTGATCACCAGTAATTGACAAGCGGTTTGGTAGAGTTCTAAGAGTAATGCTATTATCCCAAACGACATCAAGAGTTGTAGAATTTTGAAAGCATAGCCAACTATTTCATTACGGATGCCATTAAAGTACGTGTCCAGTGGCGGATTCAGGGGGGGGGGCGTGTCCGACCCCCCCCCCCCCCCAAAAATTTTTT
>JAUYWI010117638.1:0-21309 GCA_034780595.1 Parotoplana pacifica
ATTGAAGGACCGGGCAGCAAACCGAGAAGGATGGAGAAAGTGGATGCCATAGAATTGAAGGACCGGGCAGCAAACCGCGAAGGATGGAGAAAGTGGATGCCATAGAATTGAAGGAGCGGGTAGCTAACCACGAAGGATGGAGAAAGTGGATGCCATAGAATTAAATCTGCCTGATAACAAATTCGGCAGAACACTATAGAATAGAATAGATACATATATTGCATTAGTTAGCATTTCAGGTTGGATTACTATGAACAATTAAGCAGTTTACGTGTTTTCTTCATAAACATAAACAATAAGATGATGACTTTTCTTTGTAAAATGACCTAACAATATTAGTTTTAATCCATATTTATGGCAAATTGGGCCTAGTTGGGCATTTATGTTGTGTAAACATAGATGTACATCAATGTAATAACGTTGTATAATAAAAGTTTTTTATCCAGTTAAATTGCAGCCAAATCACTGGTCAAAACATGGTACTAAAATACAAACTGAAATCATGTGATACAGCGGAAATGTCTTCTAAAGATTGGTGGTGTGGTTTCTAAAACCTTTCCCCGACATATATTTACGAGTTGTCGAACACTTGTCATCCAAACGGTAAAGTGCTTTCAATGAAACCAGAGTTGCCAGTTTTTTTAGAAACGTGTACAACGTGACGGACGACTTGGATATCTACAATAATTTGCAAAGACTGGTATACAACTGCGATGAGACATGTTTGTCAGATGTTCTCAACAACACTAAGAAGGTTCTTGCTGTGACACGAACTCGGGCTGTTCAAAGTTGTCTTTTTGGAGAACGTGGAAACCTGACAATGCTTTTGACATGTGTTAATGCGGTTGGTGACTTCATACCGTCATTTTTAATATTCAATGTGGTTAATAAGTATTTAAAAATGTTGTTTACATTGCAGCGACTAAATAAAACGTGAAATGTCCAACTAGCCGCCCCAGGTTTGTCCAATTAGCCCCATGGTAACCTCATAATTTCAACAGAATAGTAATATTATATGTAATATGTTCAATAGTTATAATCCAACTCAAAATAATTGTGCACAATGAAATAGGGTGTTAAGTAAGTGCCTATTTAATTCTACACAATGCGCTCTCAAGAAAAGTGTCCATACAGGCCCGGTTAACCCTACTTTTGTTGAAATGAGATGCCATCTTCTTTTCTCAATTTACAGTAAAATAGGTACTCATTCAGAATTCCTTCCGGCAATGTTTCAAACTGTCAGTTTAGTTTTCTATCCGATAATCAGTTCCGGAACCGCTTAACAAGTGCCTCTGTGTCACGTTTTGGAATATATTCTTTTTCTATTTTTGATATATTGGCCTTCTCTTCATCGGTTAACATATCTTCAGACAATTCCTCAAATTAACATCTTCCAAAAATGTTGGTTGAGTTCGATTATTTCCAGATGAATTGATAATTCAGCAAGAAAACGTGCAATAGTTTTAAAATCAATCATTTTGTTAAAAGCCATTCTTCAATTGTTTAGATCCATAAAATGTTAGTTATACTGACTTTTAGATTTTCTATTTCAAAAAATTATAGTGTATTTTGTAGTCATAGTATTGCATAATAAATAACGCTATGTATTAGAAATCTCTGCAATAATATCGAAAACGGGCCTCAATTTTTAATATTATTGCCATCGATTTCTAACTTTAGTACCATATCGATATTTTCTCAATTTTATTATTTTTATGTATAGATAATGGTAAAAACATATTGTTGCATATTATTTGAAGTTCCCACAACGACAAATTCTGCTTATAATTCAAAATTTATAGAAAGTGAATTTCCTATGACTGCATAACATAAAATTCGTTCGCTTCGATATTTTAGTACTACTATATAAATTTAGTATAAATAATTACTAAATGACTGTTGTATACCACTGTTGACTTTCAATCATTGCGGAACATTTTATTGGCCAAGATTACATCGAATGGATAATGTTAGCAAAAAAAACAGAATCCGAAATCTGATGAAAATGTAGAACTTATAGGACAATTAATGGATCAGTAAGATCATATTTCATGTCGAACCATCTCGGAAGTCACAGGAAGGTAAAAAATTTAAACAACAACTCTGTCTACGATTATCAATGATGATCTTGGCTTAATAAGTGTTGCAACCAAATGGATATCGTACTCGTTAAGTGCACAGTAGTTCGAGACTGATGGAAACATGGCAAAGGATCGATATATGGAATCTCAAATACGCAACAAACATTTTGCTATTTTGCAGGAAGTTTGAGAGTATATTACTGAATTTTGAGTTACTTTCACCACAAATGCTGGAGAACAATTTAGAAATCTCCTTGATCACTGCCGAGAGGTGATAGACGTGATTGGGATATATCTGTCAAATTGTATTCATACAAATTATTACAATGACCTATTTGATAATTAGAAATACTATTCGTTGATGTAATTTGTTCATAATGTATCGAAACATCTTTACTGCAAACTAATATATAAAATTACAAATAAATAAAAGTCTCGCAAGCATTCGACAGTACACCATAGAAATGAAAATAATCTAACTAAAAGTGTAGAAATATGGCTTCAAAAAAGAAACAACAATCATAACTTATTAAAATGAAAAGTCACATAACATGATGGTGGTTATTATAAGAAATGTTATTAGGAACAACTTCATTTTTGTAAGTCTACCAGTACTAGTATTACTAAAACTGTTGATTAAAATAGTTAATATTCTGGATAAATTGATAGGGGGAAATTGATTATGGGAAATAGAATGTCATGTCAAATGTCAAATGTCACAAATATTACTAAATCTTCTATTGCTAGTTTGGTAATGAAATAGATTTCAGTCAATATCAAGACTCTATTTGATGATGTAATTGAAGTGGTCCGCAGTTGCCAAAATAAATAACAATTGGAGCACATGCTGATCAATAGCACCAAACAATTCACCATAAGATGTCAATATATCAACATCTTTGCTAAATATGGTAGCACCACCAGGAGTAGTTATAGGTGTTCTACAAATTACAAGAATTACCAAAGCTAGGCAAACCTGTTGGACGATAAAAGGAATCCGACTTAATGTCGGTTGCAGAGTATTAGAATCTCGAATATGGGGATTAACATCAGAAATAGACGTATTTATCTCGAATATCATAATTGGTGGAATCCAAAGGATTAGGAGTATAATTAGAAATAGGTTTAGATATAAAATTAACAAAACAAGTTATGCCCTATCTACTTACGCGAGAGTACAAGGGCGAAACGTTACATCTTCATTAGTAACATTTGTTATTTTTAGCTCACAAAAGCCTTTTCTATTGGAAGCATTAAGATTCAGTATATAGGCCTCTGCCATACTTTTTGCCGTTGGACCATAGATTTTTTGACATTGCTGATCCGGGGAACCACATACTCCTTTATAGCAATAATTCTGAAAGATACCAATATACCAAGATACAAATATTGTCATCATTATTCAATTTGTCGTATTATAAAAGACGTCAATAATAATTAAACGTCGTATTACATTTTTTAACATTTTAAAAATAAAAAAGAAGATTGATTATCGTTTCAAAATATTAAATATCTAGTGTAACTTTATTTTCCACTTTCCTCTTATTTTAGAGATAAGATATTAGTCGACAAACAACTGAGCAATGTACTTTACACATGATACAAAAATATCTTTTTATGGTTTGTTGAAGCAATAAACTTTACTCACATTATCATCTTCACAGGGATTGCCATCCTTTTTGTAGACATTAGCGGTTTGTTGAAGCAATAAAGTGTTGATAGATTGCAGTTCTATTTTTTGATTATTATGACTTGGTACATGCAGTAGACATTGTTTAGAACATTTAAATAACACAACAAATTATCTATGACACATTTTTAATGAACAATTATGGGGTTATGCAGAATGACGACGATTATTGGTTGGAATTTTTATTTTGAGAAGTTCTACAAAACCTATTATGCATAGATAAAGTTTATTCACCTCATTATGTTCACAAGGATTGCCATCCGCTTTGTAGACATTAGCGGGACACCATTCACTTGTTCCATTGCAATATTCGAGCAGGTCGCACTCCGATGTCGCAGCAGAACACATCGTGCCCGCGCTGAGCAACTGGCAAGTCTGTTTGTTGCAGCAACGTCCAGAGGCACATACCTTTTTTGGCTGGAAGCGACAGGTATCTGCATTGCAGCAGACAGTGCTTGTGGGACGCTGTGATTGGGACACATAATGGGACATTTAATGAAGATACAATAATGGGACATTCACTAGTATTGACTAAAAAGAATTTAGAATTTGAATCGCTATTGTAAACGGTGTGTATTATGCAAGTGTTCTCTTTACTTTTCCTGGATCGCAATCCTCGCCTTGCTCAACGATACCATTGCCACAGGAAGAGTAGTTCGCTCTTAGAGGCATATCGGTCAAACAGTGGCCTATCACCGTTTCGTGCAGAAAATAATTCAATTTAGTAATCGAACAATTTGACCAGGTGCTTGGATATATTCTGAGAGAAATATACGAAGAAATACTTGCAATAAAAACAAATATAATTTGCATAATCACAAATTTTATATCTACTCACCGGACCAAGTATCGATGCATCAGGCAACGAGTTCCATTACAATTGCAGCCAGCAGCATCATCATTAAGACCTAAACTACGGCCAATTCCATTGGCTATTGCATTGGGAACATAGATTTCCGGCAACTCGTATGACTAATGAATAAATAAATAAACAATATATGTAATGACAATTAAACATGCAACTGAATTATTCTGGCAACGTAGCACAAAACCCTACATCAAGAAAATACCGGGTGGACTATCTACAGATTCCATAGTTCTTTAAAGCAACTTTTTTTAACTAACCGTTGACATCGCGACACCCACCACAAAATTACATGTTTGTCCAAAAAAAGCGGCTCCACGTATATCGCCATCAAAATATACAGCACTAAAAAAGAAACAGACAGCAAGTATCACAACATCTAAATTTATAAAAGACAAAGTTGTTTAGAGATGTACCAATACCATAAACCTTCTATGCAGAATGTTATCTCAGTTCAACCCTGAGCCACAGATAGTCTGATTCTAAAATTGTAAAGGATATTACAAAAGAGATTGGATGGCCGCAAATGGGCAATGTGGAAAAGATACATATCAGGTTAAGAGTGGTAAGTAGCAAAGTTGTGGAGTTTATCTTTACTTTCTGTTTTCTTGGGGAGTTTACCTTTGGTCGATCTGGTACCTATACGTCGGTCATCATAGAGTACACAACTTGTGCGGGCACATAGAACATTAAAACACAAGAACTATTAATAAATTGTGTCTCGGTGGGGTTATTATGTGCTATTGGGGAAAAAATGAAGAACAAAGTCTTTGTGCATCAATATGATCACTAAAGACTAAAGACTTACGTATGAAAATGACCAAGATCATTTTTAGAAGTAATTTGTGTTCTTCGGTAGATAGAAAAGTTGTCCATTGTAATTGTTGAGTTTGATACAACAGAAATCTTTTGTTTAACATCCCAAATTTCTAATCCAGTCAGCACAATATGGAGTCCAAATTGTCGATAATACTACAATAGAAGGTACAAGATTTTAGTAGGAAACCACAAGATTGAATATCCCACATTTTATATTCTGAACTGGTCATTGAGTGTTGCAAAATAAGAGAAATTTCGAATAACATAAAAACATTTTTTTACCGCATTCACTTCATTGATAAGCTTCAAAGTATATGAAACCACAGCGTTTACAGAACTTCCTTTACTTCGATACTAAAAGACAATTAAAACAAATTGCACTTACAAGGCATAGGAAAAATTATTAGTTACCTACCAAACAATAAGATAACTCAGAAGCAAATTGAATAAACTAGCAACATTTTTGTAACAAATTAACATTTTCATTTGATCCAACATTCTTTTGTCAAGTCAATTATGCCTAAATATGACAACATGAGTCATCAGTTTTGAAATACCATTATATAAGTTTGTCACATAGACACATTGTAATTTATGTTATGCGTATCCTTTTTTTAAACTTACGATGGTATTATCCATGACCATATACAATTCAAGATAAAGATTTTTTATTTCTTTGTTGATGTAATGATACGCTGATCTCTTTTTCTGTAACAAAAAATATTATTATATAAATAATGTAAAAAAGCGCTAGTGGTTAGTTGCAGAGATCCGTTTGCTGTTGACCAACTTCAAAATCACGGTGTGGCACCAAAATCAACAAATGGCATAACAATATTTAAAAAACAGGCTTTGCAACATATTTCTTTTGAAACTGATATATTTTCACTTTTCTTATGCAACAATTGCAAATTTCTCTGTCTTTTAAGCTTTGATATAATATATACGAACATTTTATATTCCTCAGGCTGTGATTATGCCTGGCTTATGAGGCCCAACAAGCCTGAAGCAGCTATATCATTTGGAGTAATATGAATAAGTAGTATATTTTTATCAATATATACCTTTATATTATTGATCTTATCACATTAATTTGCTAGGACCTGCTTTGACAGCGTGAGTCCCCTTTAATAAGAGGCTTTCCAACATATTTCCTCTAAACATCTTCTATTTTCTCTTCTTCTTAAGCAGCTATTGCAAATGTTCGAACATTTTATATTGATCAGGCTGTGATTATGTGAGTCCCAAAAATGCAGAAACAGCTGTCCTGGGCTATTATATCTTAACACCTAATATAAATCTGAACATGGTCCTATAAACCTAAACATTTTGAACTGATCTATCTCTGAATGAAAGGTGGCCATTGTTTGGGACTATGATACATTTTATTTAATGAAATTAAAGGGAAATTAGTCACGAACCAAGTATATTTAATTAGGAGCATTAAAAGAACCTTGCGTGTGTAGAAATATCTGCTTTCAATTTCACTAAATTATATCTTCTTTCCTTGCTGTTCATAGTCCAAACAAAATCAATAATACTATTATAAATTTAAGTTAATGAAATTAAAAAGAGAAGTTTGTCACGACCAAAGTTTATTTAATTAGGAGCATGAGACTGATAAGCTTCCAATTAAACAAAAAACATACACTGGATGTGTAGATAAATCTGTTTTCGATTTAACTAAATTTTATTTTCTCTCCTTGCATTTCATAGTCCAATTAAAATCGATAATATTTGTTCTATGAAATAATGCAAACTTACGCGTCTCAGTAATGTCTCATGACGCGGGATGCTAAAATCAGTATCAACACCGCTAACTCCTTTTGAAAATCTGCTCGGTTGGTATAGGCTGCAGGACAATGTTTCATTTTCTTCTAGAGGTTGTTCCTCAATTGTAAATGTTTCATTATATATAGTAACGAAACCGCTAAATCAAACAAATAAAATTCTAGTAGTACTGTATAGGAATCTGATAATAACCAATTTTGGCGCCTTGTGCCAACAATGATATCAACTCAAATAAAATAATCCAGTATCTATGTTTTTACATGATAATAGCACGCACATAAAAAACCTGTTTCTCGTCATCAAATTTAAAAGTCAGACATAACCATCAAATGCCGATCCTCAAGATACAGTTTAAAGAAAAGATATTGTCAGATTTCCATTATCAATCAATTATGGCATTAATGTTTTAGGTAATATTGTGATGTTGCTGATTCTTTTGTTTCATTTAATGATACATAAATGGTCTATGGCGTCAAGTACTGCATGTTTACCTAACACAAATATAAGTGCTTGCTTAACCTACACAACTTCTAAGTAGAAATACAATATCACAATGCTTAAATTTATCATTACTATTTTAGACCATACATCAAAGCTAGAATTTATCGATATTGGTGCGATGTTCGTAACCCACCGATAACCGCTGCTAAATGACATATTCATCTGCTGTCAAAATATGGCAAATCAGTTTATTCATCTATAACAGATCTAGTTACTTCGAAAACGTCAATGAATTTTCTTACAACGAGATCATAGAGCACATGATTCACCATGTATCCTCTACCAACTTCGCAGCTGCTGAGAGAGCAAAGTACAACTCCATGATGCGTCACCTCCAACAACATACCGGAATTAGTCCTGGCCATTGAAAACATGTTGCACAATGTGACATTGGTGAGACATTAGAGTATCAATGACAAATAGATAGGCGGAAGTTACTACTAATAAAAGAAATCGCGTTCAAATAAAGTTTGTACACTTTGTGATGACCTGTTGGTGTATGTTCTTGAAAGATCTGATAATGATTTATGTCTTACAAATATGCTATTGAGACTTAAAGAGAAAATGTTAAACAAAACATGTCGGTTTGTGCGAAGAATGAAATATAATTCTTGGAATATAGAATCAAACTGAATGATGCAAAGCAATTACGATGCTCCCAATTCGATAAACCCTGTAGAGTTTAGATAACTTATCGAATGTCTTCAGTACAATTCTTGGTTTATACCAAATTTTACTTCCAAGGCCGAATCTTTATTGAAACTGCAAAACGATAAATTATATCAATGGAATGTTCGCCGAAAGAGGCACTAACAAATTATAAGTCGTAATAAAAACTATTTGTTTCGTAAGATATTTAATTGACAACAGTTCTTTCCATTCAATAATGAACTGTGTAGAATCGGGATAAATTCAGTTTAAATTTACACTTGTCAGGGAGATCCATATATCTTTTACATTGGAAAAACTAAACGACATCTTTGGAAACGGATTCAGGAACATCTTAAAGTAAATAACTCAAATTCGCCTAATTCTAATTTTAAAATTATAGATAATGGAAATATCGATTTTTTTCTCAAAATAAAAGAAGCTGGTCACATAAAATCAGCTAAACAAAAATTAAATTCCCAACTTTTTAACTCTGGTTCTTATTTCTCTCTTAAAATTTTCTAATATCTTATTATATTTTAGTTATTATATTACTCTATACTCTTTTAATGTACCAATTTGTTATTTATAATTTTGGCTGACGAAGTTTATTTCTAGTAAATGAAAACGTTCGTATGAGACTTATTATTTTCTATTCATATGGTCCTACAAAAGTTGTGTTATAAATAAACTATAATTTGTAAAGTTTTTTAAATATCCTACCGGATTTTTTCATTGGTTCTTGACAGAGCAATGTTATGTGGAAAATCGGGCTCATCATCGAAACTTTGATATTGACATTCATTCTAAAAGTAATAAGCAACAATACTGAAATAAAAAGACATACTTATAATATCATTCCAGCAACAGGGCTTAAGACTTTTCAAGTATCATATCTCACCTTTAAATCAAGATCATGTAGCATTGAATCGTCTGTTTTAACCTTCAAATTAAAACTGATTAGATCGCTGCAAAGATAAAAAACATAAATGATCGTTTAATGTAAATGAAATGATAACTTAAATAATTTTTATCCAAATTGTATAACATTGATCACTTTAGCGTTAATGAATTAGCTTTTAAACCACCTGATAAAAGTATACACTTGATCCACACAAATGGAGTCCAAAAATTGAATTCCAAGAAAATTTAAAGACTTCTAAAAGGAAAGAGCTGAAATGGGCACAGAAAATCAATACCTGCGAAAACCTGGATAGGCAAGGAAGGCAGGGGAATTCAGCACACGGCGACATAGACGGTAACAAATCTGCAGATGTGGAAGAAAACATACTTTTTGAACTGGATCAAGGTCAGATATCACTCGATGTCGAATCAGTAGTAACGGCGGCCAAGAGACTGAAGTTAGATGAAGCAATACCCCAAATCTCTGAATGGCACAGAAAGGTAAGACTTCCCGAGAGTGACCAAAGGGCTTACTCGTAAAGAAGGGATCATTATTCACCAGCTACGAGTCGACAAATGCCTGAAACTAAATAATACCTGTACTCAATCATCATGGCGCATAGCCCATTGTGTTAAGACTGCAACAGCGGCAAGAAGGGAACGCAGATCATCTCGTTATTTCTTACCCCCGTTGGGAGATGAAGAGGAGAAAGAATTTTGATGACCCAAAATACAACATTGTTTTAATTTTCAAAAGCGCCCAAGGATCATCCATGTTTTGGAGAGAATCGGCCAATGTTTAGGGCTTCCCCGTTCCAGAATTTAGAAGAAGAAGTATCTTTACAAAGTGCATTAAGCGAGGCGTTTTGAGAAAATCAGTTGCTAAATGTACCCGCAAATTTTAGTATAACATATCAGAGTGAGAGTTTTGTTAGCCACAATAAATCGGATGAGCTCATTCTTGGTAATAGCTCTGAATATTATATCTGGTGCCTCATAGTTATATGTAGCTGAGTAAAACTAACCCAGTAGAATCATATGAATTAGATGCGTATCTGAAGATCATCAATTTATGGTTTAGTTGTAATACACAGTGTTGCCAGTGCTGTGATCTCCAAAAATATCGCAAGAGATTAATAAAATCTCAATCCAAGAAACAGATTTTATTTTCAGTATAAAGTATTGAATATAAAATAATTCATGTAAAATAATAGGAAAGGCAAAATTGCTATCTATAGCTATTCAGAATGTTTATATTATCGATATTTATGGCAACTTCGGAAGTATGCACTTATCTCGTTGCGCTTAGAAGAGTACATTATCTTCAGCAGCACTTTTAGGAGCTCGCTCCATCGATTCCTTTACAGCCAAATCTTTATTCGTTTCTATAGAGGCCTTGCTTTGGATAAGAATCTGTACAATTTCTACCGACACATGCAGCTACTTTAGTGATCGTTGAACTTCCAATTATCGTGCCATCCTTTCCGTCTGTGCCTTTTGTAATTGTTGGTCTATCTGTAGAATACATTTGAAATGTTATGTCGACTATTAATACATTTTGGTCTGTTTCAATTTACATTATGTATTAACAAAAAAAGATACAATTCATACTTTTCAAGTTTGTTGCTGTAAAAATGGGATTTCTATTTGTATAATCCATCCCTTTCAGATTCTTTTTTAGAGGCCTTTCTTCTTCAGCAACCTGCTTTGCAATCTCCTCTCTTTCCGCTTCATTTTAGCTCTCTCTACAATATCTACTTTTGTATTTCACATACGCTTCCAATGTCGCTTCTATCAAACTAATTGGAACAGGTATTATAGCTGCGTTCATTTTACAAGCAGATACCTTGATAACTTCTGGTCAATAGGAGGTTGTTTCTTGTAGATGCTAAAATCCGCAATAAATAAATACTAATCAATATTTTATTTAAATATATTTATATGACTGTATATATATATATACGTATATTTTATTACCTAATAATCGATTTCTCTTGACATCGATGCCAAGCTCTTTCAATGAACCTGTCTTCCAAATTTCAGTTCGAAGATCATCTATGGATGCTTCAGGCACAACAGTGGGCATCCGGTTAGCAACAGAAATGTTTTTTTCTCTTTGGTAGGCTATTCCATTGAGATGAAATCCAGGCGTTGGAGACATTTGTTGGAAAGTGGAACCTTTTGTTGCAGATAGACAACAAGGGAAACATAGAGTTGTCAAAACTAAAACACAAATAGTAAATATATGAATTATTATGATATGTAAATATTTTCAAAATTCAATACGGAGACAATAAAGTTGTACAATGTATAGGTTTTCCTTTTGCTCTCATTCCCTAAGTTCATTCATCAGAAGTTTGGTGTAATTTCCAAAGCCATCTCTTCTAAAGAAAGATGATTCGATGAAGCAGTAAAAGGCGATCTCACACACAGCATCATCTTTTGCTGAATAGCAATTGACTTGATGAGCAGTATATGATGTGCATGAATACAATGAATCAACATAACAGTTGGCTGCAATAAATATATAAATGTATGAAATAGTTATTAAAAGTTACCTACTTCTATGTATATAGTACAAAATAGCCAATAATTAATTAGTCTCTGAATAAACATTCGCTTGGGGCAAATGCATCAATGAAAAACTTGATCGATAAGATTTGTAGGTGCTGAAGACGCCCAACATCACTTTCCTTATATTTGCTTGCCGAAATGTTTGTAGCGCTCCTTATTGTTCATCAATTCGAGACAGGGCTAGGCAATAAGAACAACCATCTATATTTAAATAAACATATAAATGAGTTCCTTAAGTAAAATTGAATTAAGAAATACTATAAAACTAAATTTAAATCATCCTCTTGGAACGGTCATGAGAAATTTGTGTTCTTCATAGCCGAAATATACCATATATGCAATGTATACATTTAGGGTACTGTAGCTAAGACAAGTAAATAAATTGTTCAAATATCTCTTTGAATTAAATAGTCCGCTTTAAGCTGTATTTGAAAATTTATTAACATCACTGGGTAAAACGACGATATCGGGACATTGTCTCTTTTATTGTTTCTGTTGAAACTGTATGAAATGTACCACCAGCCCAATCCACAAGTTGGGATAAACCACATGAGTTCCTTAGTTTGGTGACTGCAATTGATAGTCAGTATAAATGAAATAATACAAACGAGTCCATAGCTTTTTAAACCAGTACTAACACAGCTATCAACATCAAACTTTCCATCCATATTATTGAACGAGTGCAATTCAACAACAGCCGATCCCTCCTTGAAATATCCGTTGATAATGTTCATGAGGCCATCACTTTCATCAAATACTATTGAAAAGTATACAACTGAAAGTTCCGTACGAATATCTGTTCCTATGTAGCTAGCAATGGCGAAGTTTGGCAGATAGGTAGATTTCGTTCTTCCACAACGAAATTGTTCTCTTGTCTTTGAATATTTGAACATAGCACTAAACACCTTTAGAGCATCGTCTTCTTCGTACAATGTTTTGGAAGGTGCTGCCATATTGATTACCCAGCGGTATTCATCCTCAGTTGATTTCAGTTGTAGATTTTCTTAAGCCTTTGTTGTTTTCGTAACTTATTCAAAAAGAGATGGCGTCACTGAACATACTTCAAAGCCTTTTTAGGAATGGAATTTCAACAGTTACACAATTAGCATCATAATAATGTACATAGAATTGAATATAATTTTACTTACAGAATGCTTAGACGTCTTCATATGATTTCTCAAAACTTGAATGCCACCAATTTCAATGTTATAACACACGTGCAGACTGTACATCGAGCTTGAGTTTCTTTCTCACTTTTCGTTAACAATTTCTTTGCATCTAATTGCGTTATCCAAATGTCTTTAAAAACAGACTTCCTCAGAACCTTTGACATTAAACTGAAATATAATTTAAAATGACCATTATATTAGAGGCTCCCATAGCCCGTGTTGACTACAGCCTAATGTAAACAATTCAATATCCATAAAATAAATGTTATCTACAACTGTAAATATTCAAACATATGAAGATACTTTATGATCCAAAAAGTAATCAAACATAAGAAACATCTCTAATTGTGGAAAATCAAAACTTTGATTCAGTTGTGTAATGAGTGTATTTCTAAATACAAATGTTTAAATGCACACAAATGGCAGTTGATAATGGTCATACCAGCCCGTCATAACAGCAACCGCCAATCAAACATTACTTTCATCAAATTAAATCCAATAATATTGATTTTTAGGATCAGATTTAATTGCATTTGATATAGTGGTAAATGGCATAGTTTAACAGGTAACACATAAATCTTTGAGCAATCACCGAGTCAGAAACCATAATTTGGGAGAGATCTGACGGCTGATCTTCAATATGCTGTCCAGGTTTTCCAAGCTTAGTTAGGATTCTGAGAACTTGTATTAAACGTTGCAGTATTACAGTTAACATTGAATCGCTTTCAACAAAATTCAAAAGAATGATTGCTAAACATGGCAATAATTACCTCATGCTTCGATGATTTCAGGTGCAATTCTGCATTCTTTGAATAAGGAAATCAAAAGAATGATTAAAGCAAATAATATAGAGAAGGCAGAGGCATGCTTAATTAAACAACAAAGTAAAAAGAACAATATAATAATTTTAAAATACTATTTAGTAAAATCGCAGCAGTGGCAACACTGAATACAGCCATATCAAATGAACTACAAAAGCTATTGAGTCGGACGTTATTAAGTTACCAAATTAACTTAAATATAAAGAATTTCACTTACTTTGTTGATTCTTGCAAAACAATGAAATGTGTTACTTTATTATAAGTGATATTCACACCAAGTATTTGGGCACACAGACTCCAAAATGAAATATTATTTACAATACTTGTAACTAACATGTTGCGTCTACAAAATGTTAATATTGCAAATTTAGGAAAAAGCGTTAAACAATTTTATTTGTTAAAAGAAAACAAGTGGACAACTGCACAAATATTTACAAAAAATGCAAAATTTATTTTAATCAAAATGTGAGGTGAATATATCGACTAAGGTACTCACAGTCGCTTGTGGTCTAAATATTGGAAGTACTTTCAGACTTGATTTAACATCTTAAAAGAAAGAAAATATCGCATTCATTTACTTCATGAAAACGCCAACAAAATATTTGTTTAATCTCATTTCAGATATTAATACGTCCTCTGTCAAATACTTTAACGTGCAGGACCAATGTCAAAAGCATTTAAATATTAGCCGAATTGCAGATCGGGAGGAACTAGGTTCGAGACCCAGTCGTGGAACATCCTTAAGTAATTTGGTGGACAGGGAGTAGGGTCACGTTTGAAAAGTTGCCAAGAGGTTCCATTGTAGCATGATGTATCCCAAGTACCTTGAAGCGGTCAATGAGTTGTGTCTCCCGTTGTAACCTTTGGGTACCGGGTTCAACCTGTAGTGACCTGAGAAATAGATACTTTACTTGGGTCATAGCATTAAATGTTATCCTCGCTGTGATAGACATAGTAAACCCAATGATTCCACAAATAGAAGAAAATGTATTTAAAAATAAATTTGTCAAAATGTGAAACTATTTTGACATCTAAGTATTTTAAAACGATTGAGAGATAAATATCATCTTGAGCCTGAAAGGACGGGGTAAAATTACTTTTGGCGCAACATAAACCTTCATGTGCAGGTCTTTTTATGAAAACGCAAGGCGTAGCCTTTGAGGAATTTCCTGTGTATACAAGTGATGACTATTTGTATTCAAAAGTTAAAAATACTGGCTGACTGAAGAAAATGCGTTGTTAATATTGTACGTCATTTCGCTAAAAAATATTTAATACACAATTACATAAATTGATCAAAAACTACTGGATATCGATGTTGCATCACCACGTCCAACATTTGTCGTTATCTACCCTTAAAAATTAAGTCAGCAATCCTTTTATGGATTTGGTCCTAGTGGACCAATACACCGAATTTGAAGTCAAGCAAGACAACTTTATATTTAGATTTGATGACGTCATCAGCGCTTGATTTTGTTCTATATATTTTTCTGTGAATGTTTATATCTAATGAATTCTGAACAGATGACTTATAATATGAAAAACGTATTTTTGTGGACACCCGGAATTAAAGATTGGTAATTTATTCGGCTAATTTAGAGTCTTGTTTAAAACTTACTTGAAACTGAAGAGATTCTCAACATCGAAATAGCAATCACGAAAATGGGGGACGTTAACCACATCATTTCACTGATGCTGCTGTTAAAGTAAATTTCTAATCTGAAAAATATGGTAGAAAACGGTATTAGTTTTAATATTTTTTCATATATTAGATGGAATTTAGTTCTAACATTTTTTAATTGTTTCACTGAAATATCAATTTCTAGCATACAGATTTTGGAGAATTAGAAAGCAATATCTATAAAATATTAACCGCTATTACTTTTTCTAAATCCATAAACAGCCAACAATTTCTATGATATTTCCAGATTAAAAATATATATTGCATTAGGTACTTTTTCTAAATGACAATATATAAAATTAATACAAAAGTTACGTTATACATTGTATTGTTATGTCCATGAACAGCCAACAATTTCTATGATATTTCAAACATAACAATATATATTGCAATCATCATGGTTCATGTAATAACATTTATTTAGCTAATGGTAAAACAACATTATAATTTGATACAATTCTGAACTAAAAGCGGAACTCTAATAACATCAAGATAAACTAATAAAACTATAATAACAAACAAACCTTTTAAACTATTTATAAAAGTACGTATAAAAATATGCATGTAAAGAGTAAAATTCTGAATTACAATCATTAATTAGGACGCAATGCATATAATGAAGTTAGAAAACTGTTAAGGGAAAATTCAAAATGAACAATCATTGTGAACAATGTTGAATCTCACATTGTCAAATCAGGTCCTGTCCAATTAATGTGTTTAAGAGAATTATAAAAAGCAGGTTTACTTAGAAAAAAATATACTACTTATTTATATTAATCTTAAATGATAGCCTATGACAGTGCTGAATGTTGCACTATGCATCCAATATTCGACTGGCTCTATGAATAATCTTCAGAGCTGTTTGGGTTTTTAATCTTTAGCTGCATCTTCTGCTCGAATATACCACCAAAAATAATACATAGGTCATGAATGTAGACTTTCATTAGTGAAAATGAAAACTAGCTACTAAGGCTTTCATAGTATGTTACATGTTGTTAATATCACTGCCCATTGAACAAATGGAAAAAATACGAAATCAAAATCAAATTAAACCAATATCATTTAGTTTACATTTAAAAATCCAACAAAGTGATTTACAATTAATAATGGAAGTTTAAGCATTTTCGCCTGACCTAGAACCAGATGAGAAGCTATGCTTATTCTGCTTTAGAGGCCTTATGTATGTGCTTTAGCCTTTAATCTGGTTCAAAATTATAAATATTATACTAGGCATCTAATATCCTATTTGATCAGAAGAAATTTAAGGATTAAAAATATGTTTACTAAAAAGAATTGTCCAAGTCCTAATTTTAAATTGGTTTTAAATTATTTTAAGATGTTACCATAGGATTTTCAAAATGTCTAAATTTTATTAAAATATATCCTGCAACATTCAAATTCAAGATGTATCATTAGTGGCTAAATCAAGAGGAAAACATAATATACTATTTATTTATTTTGAATAATATAAGCATCATCTATGTTAATTCTCTTTTTATAAATAACATTCTTTATGTAAAAAATGCTTTAGCAGAATTAAATAATATATTTTAGTAATAGTGGCATCAGAATCATATTTAATGCCATCCTTTTTATAACATTTTCTACCAAATAGTAAGTGTCTCATTTCAATGCTAATTATGTTTCATACTGTAGGTATATATTATTATGTATTTTATTTATGTATTTTCATTTAGTATGATTCTAGTACTATATATCTTTCTATAAAATGTGCTTTGCATTTTTAAGGAATATAGTTAGTTATATTATTTGTTTTTTAATAAAATTTAGCAACTGATACTTTTTTAATTGTTAAATATTTAGTTAGATAATTGTATAAGAGGTGATATTCTTCAGGCAGCATATATTTTATTGTAAGAACTCAAATAACCTTACTCAATTTGTTCACACCATATAATAATTTTTTTATTCCAATTAAAGCAAATATTATATAAAATGATATAGCATCAGAAAAAAAAGTATACTAATGAATAAATGCCTATAAAAATGGTCTTAGTTTCTAATGAAACAGACCACAATATTATGTAAAGCAGTATCTTCAAAAGAAATTGCCATATTTGTAAGGAAAACTTTACCATTAATTGAAGAAGTTAAACTCGTGCAGAACAAAATACACAAAAATGCTAATATTGAATAATAATAGGTACCTTATAAAATCAAACATAATTAGCAATGAAAATCTGCCTCTCGAAACCATATGATCCCAAAAATTCTGATAAATACATTTGTCACTACTTTTTCAAATTTTATATATCAGTAGGTATATTTAAGTACTTTTTTATTTATTTAGAATATTTTCCACATTAATTTTTTAACATCACATTATGTCTTTCAATCTTGAATTTGCTATAATTTTAACCTGTACCGAAGTTGAATATTAGATTGGTATAACATTTATTATTTATATACTGCTTACAATACAAGTAATATTTCAAAAATAATTTATTTAAATATAGTGAGCTGCTTAATGGAGTACAAAGCCCTTTTGACTTTGTACTTTTGTCAATTAAAAGGCATTAAGGGTGTTATTTATATACAGAATAGATAATTTTCATTTACTTTAAAATAGTCATGTACAAAATAAATATATTGGGAACTGCAATCAGCTTGAAAAAATTTACTCATTTACACATAAAATTTATTTTAATTTACTAAGCAAACAATTGTTTGTATTACAATTTCTCATTGCAGGCAGCCAATTTGAAATTTCAAAGTAAACTTATTAGTTTGGAGACTATAAAATCATATCACTATGTTTCTAGTGGAAATATCTCCTACTGTCAATATGTTGCTAACAAATAATGCATTGTAATATTTTTGGCTAGTCTAGTAATAGCCTATTTTCCACAAAGTTGCAATATATATTGATTTTGAAAATGATTACAACATTAATATATTTCATAATTTGCATGGTTCAATGGGAATGAATGAAAATTTAATTTGACAATTGTATTTTTCAAATTCCAACAGATTGCCGTTTTCTCTGTGATCTGAATCACCTGCTGAAACTGTTGTTACTAAATCTGTCAATAGAGAATAATATATCATCTAAGGTTCAATAAAATCTTTAAAATTGTTTATCTCTATTAATTGGCAGGCTGTATTAATAAACAAAATAGATTACCTATATATTTTACTAAATATCAGCAGCTAAAACATCAAATAAATGTAATATTCCGATTTGGTATCTACGTTTACAAACATAAATAGCGGCTTAAAAACTCCCTAACAATTATCATTCATAAGTTGGACTAAAGTCAGATATAATTACTGCAAAATGTATTATGTAATTTACCCTAAACAAATCTTGAAAACTGATTATATTCTGTGAATTAAGTTACCCAGATCATAGAAAAATATAATTATTAAGACATATTTAAACAAAATATAAAAACAGGCGGCGTAGTTTGAATGATTTAGGTAAATATATATTTGGATACCCACTAAAAACTATAGGTTTTGTTTATAATTATAATCAAATGTCAATTTATTAAATGCAGTATTAAGTGATTAGGGCGAATTGCTCTATCCTCCCCTGAGAACGGCTACCTTGCAATCTCGATGAAGTTTACTTGATCAGATATTCCCAAATGGAATGCACTATTCTGATTCCATTTGTTCAAGGATTTCAGGGTTGTCTTATTTCAGGAAGTTTCAAGATACATTTTCATCGAACATTTACGGAACAGAAAATGACAAATTTATCATCAAATAATAGTAAGTTTATTAAAAATCGATTGAGAAGCTTGGATGTAAATGGATCGGAAACGGATAGCCTCAGCCTTACAGTGTGTACCATCATTGTAGTATGCAGCCGAGCAGAGATAAATTGAGAGTATTACTTGACTATTGTTATGTGAATCAATTTGTGTCTAGTTACATTGCTAGCATCGTAGTTTGAGGAATGAAGTTCTGTAATTGGCGGAAGAAGAGCGAGCATGTCGTAAATAGCATTGATTATCGAGGTTTATTAAAATACAAACATTATGAAAGAATTACATAAAATAGTAGAATTTATTTATCAAACAATAATTATATGAACACCTAGATACAATTGCAAAGCATCCCATTCACATCTATCACATTTTGGCAGTGAGCAAGGTGATTTCTAAATTCCTTTTCAAGCTTTTGTGGCGTAATTAAGTGACTATAAAATTAAATGATATACTCTCGAACTTCCTGTAAATTGGCTTAATCGGTGTTGCGTCTTTGAGATTCCATATTTCGACTGTTAAAATTAACCTACGAATTTAAAAAAAATGCTGAACCATTTATCCTATTTCACGCATGTCTATTAACATAAATAACCTAGATATATTTCCTGAGTCATTTATCATATCTAATAAGTTAATTGACTGTCGAAAATGACCCAGGTAAATTATATTTATCAGTCCAAGGTTATTTGTTGTAAATTGATGTCCGTAACTTTAGGGATAAATGACCTAAAATGGCATCATTATGTGACCTGGGAAATACTCGATTAGATAATTTAAATGACCCAGGAGAGTAGATATTTATCAAACCTAGGTTATATATAATAAAGATAAATGACATTGCTAAAATCAAGAGTTGTTACGCCTCTAAAATAATTAATCCGCTCCTGAAATATGAAAATATAAAATGATATACAATGTATAAAATTACAGTTAAAATGTCGCATTCAATACAACTTTTCGGAAGAAGTAGCAATTTTAAATATGAACTTTTATCTGAACTTTTATCTGAAAGTGGCAGATCTGTAATAGACCCACCTGATATTTAGTTGTCAAAAATGTTTAACTTACATTTTTTCCTAATCGCTTTATTTTGAAGAAAAGGTTTTTAAAAATAAATTTCCGTCGGAGAAAATGAAGTGACTTTATGACAGATCGTTTAATTTTAAAATATTCTTTAAAACCATTAGGTTTGAGATTTGAAATGGCTATTTCTTCGAAAAAGGTGCCTCTTCGTTAAACACTTGCTTAACATGCAGTTAGATGGGGGGGGGTTATTAATTTTGGCGGGGCACTGTATAAATAAGTAACTACTTAGCAAACAAATAGGGAAAGCTGATATATATAATTCCAATTTCAGAATTCAGTGTGTAAAAGCACAAATCCATAGTGTCGTGTCGTTAGCACATAATATTATTAAGTAAAATGGAAGCAACACCTTTATTTATTATCAACTTTATTTTTATGTTTAAGTTTTGTATAACACGTCATTTAGTTTTTAAAATTCAAATTAGAACATAGAACAAACGTTAATAATTAATCATTGATATATATATATATATATCTATTGGGTAAAGTTATAATTAAAGCGATATCACATCTCCCCCTTTATATATCTCAAAGGAGGTATTCCTTGATTTATTCTTTGAGGATATCGTCGTTGCGCAATTTTAACGTTAGTATTTGTATCTGTTTGTTCACAATCATTTTGATTTGTTCTTTGAGGATATTGTCGTTGTATAATTTCAACGTTGGTATTTGTATCTGTTTGTTCACAATCATTTTGATTTGTTCTTTGAGGATATTGTCGTTGTACAATTTCATCATTAGTATCTCCTCGTTTATATTCATTTCCCACTTCTTGTGTCTCAATCCGCTGTTCTAATTTATCATGTGTATTTAATGTTATTATTGGGTCTTCTTTTCGGTTTCCAATTTGATCAGTATGAGCTAGTGTTGTTCTACCATTTCTTAATATGAGAGCCGTATTGGGGCCTTTTTGTGCTAGAAAAGTGGCTTTCTGAGGTTCATG